>JBBPQP010001087.1:0-13400 GCA_038092555.1 Boletus subgraveolens | reverse complement strand
CTTAGCCATCAGCTTCGACTAGAAGATCCGTATGATATAAATGATCACGACTGGGTCTTTGGTGAGTTTTAGCACTGCCAACATTTTTCCGCCGTCTCTGGATTTGCCTTCATCATCTCGCAAGTTTTACTCATTCTCCTCTCCCTTGTGTTTAGTGTCTCATCGTTCCGACCTTTTTTTCGTGTGCGTTCGCCTCCTTCCACTACTTACTACAGTCAATATATGGACCAACCATCATGTGGTCCGGTTCTGTTGGCTCAGTTTCAAGCTTCTGGCTTCGTGCGCAGCTACTTAAGAGTGCGACTGTGACCTGCCGCAATTCCAGGAAGGGAGCCTCTTCTTTCTAGGATGCCAAAAATAGTAAGGTTTCCAAATGTGCCGAAAGAGGTTTTTGCGTTCAATTTATTTATCACATCCTTCCCACAGGCGGGAAATCAGTTGTCACTACCTAATCTCCTGATACTATGTGTATCCGTAAGATTGGGCTGACACACTTTGGTAGGTAATATCAGCACTACACAACACAGAGCAAGACGCTGTTACCAAGCATGGGTGGGCGATCTGTGTGGTGATTATATCGGATGTGTATCGGCGGCCGTGCAGATTGCACAATCTGTACAATTTCCATACCACGACTTGGCTATGACTATGGTCTGCCGTCACCAGGATGATGGGGTTCTGCATATGGCATCCATTAACCCGTGAAATATCGCACAAAAGGGTATACTGGAATGTTCTGGAGGAACTAGCATCTCGTCATTTACGGAAACCCTACGGTGACTGGCAGCCGCGCGCGATTGAACAGCGTATCCATTTCATGACATAGTCCCCTTCGGTATGGGGCAACATGGGCTGCAAGGAGGTTGTGGTGATAGCAGGCACGGAGTGCCAGCACATCTATCCCTCTGCCAATTATGCATCTGCAGAACGATGTGCAATCTGTGATGGGTGTTCAGACTGTTCAGTGACCGTGGTGGCCTCGGCTAACGTTTCTAGGGTCCGTCTTGATCCTGCCTCGTCGAGGGGTGGAGTCATGGCCTTCAAATCTGCAAAGGTGGTAGCCGACAGGCGTGTAGCGTTATCGTTTGAGCACTCTACCACCGGCATCTGAAAGCTGTGATTGGACGATGGCTCGCAAAAAGGGTAATTAAGGGTCCTACTAAAAAAGGAAACGAGCGTAGCCCATCCCAAAACTCGCTTCAGAAAGCCCGATGGCCCTTGACGGGTCCCTTTAGCCGCTTTCCGGGTGGTCTGCCAATGGATAGTCCATTAAGAAAGCTCTTTGCATCCCCGTCCCGGTTCTGGTGCTGACTCTGGTCTTCAGCTAGTGGTTTGGTTTCCGCACAAGTCATGGCGACTCGCATCCAACAAGTCGCGTCGTCCACTCCGCCTCCTGTGTATCCCCTGTCATCGTTCTAGCGCTTCTCCTCGCGAAAACCGGCCCATCTTGAGTTGTCCCTGCTGAGTTCTGCTGACTCGCTGACATCATATGTTCGCGCACATCTTCTAACGCGTTCTACGGCATCCTCCGCTTTCTCCTGGCGTCCTCAATACCCTTATAGACTCCTCCCGTCGACGTCGCGTCCGACGTCACAGCTCGTGTTCGATTCCACCCCTGACGCCTTGTGGTTCATTTCGTCGTTATGCAGCCTTGTTGGGTGACTCAAGTAGGTCCATCGGTATGTTCTCGGGTCATTTGCAATGCTGACGTGCTCTCCCTGCAGCCAGCGTCATCAGCGCGACTTGTCGTGAACCGCCACTGAGGCTGTTCGTTCAAGTATGCACTGTCCAGAATGCGACACCATGCAAGTCAACGTTTCTTGGTAACCTCACTACTAGCATGCTTCCTGCTGGTTGTATTGCAACGTATGAACATTAGTCACATGGAAAATGTTTGGATGAAACTCTGATGATCTCGACACACGATCGAACAGCATCTCTGTGAAGCCACTGGTCGTGTGGAGGGAGCGGGTCTCCATGCTAAAGATAGTAAACAGTGCGATCCGAGCGATTACGAGTGGCTTCCTAGCGAGTTACCTGCACTGCCAACATATTACCCCGTCTGCTCGATTCACACAACGACGTCTGGCGGCCTCCGAAAGTCGTGGTAAGCGGTCTTGAAGGCCGGGAGACACAACGAAGCAACGATGCCCGGTGCAACCATGTATTTCTTCAATTTGCTGACTCCCACATAGCTCACGAGGGGTTGGACAAAAGCAAGAGTGACGAGCGCTCAAAGTTGGGGAGGATGCATTGTCTGCCACAGTCATTACTATGTACGGCGAAACGAACACTTTGATTTGAAGTTCAAAGTTCCGAGATTCAAGATTTATCAGGCCAGATGTGAACATCTCGAGATGGCCGATCGCATCCAGTCCTTCCTGTACACTCATGGTAAGCAGGTGAGATAGGTCCTTGGTAAGTAGTCGTGCATGCCACACAGGTGGCACTTATGTGAGTGTTCTCCTGTTAGATTGGAAGCAGCACTGCTCTGCGGAGCTGGAACGCTGAGTCAGAGACGCTGTAGTAAATGCCGATAATATGACGAAGTCCTTACCCGGCATTCGGCCACACTGTCCCCTATCCCATTGCATTGTCATAAAGCGATGCAAGGTGTATGTTTACGGGAGGGCGCGCTGGATGACACGAACCATGAATGTCGTTTCTGTCGTATGCTACTTCGTTCTGGTTGACGCAGATCGTCAGGTGGTCATGCTTTACTGATCGTTGCCCTGTAGTTACAAGAGCAGGCATGCCACTTTAAATGCAACCGGATGTTATGACACCGCGATTGTCAGATGCCTTCAGAGCGCTGGTCTTAAAAATGTCGCTATCGCCAACCAAGAGATTCGTGGTGAGCACACACCATGCTCGAGTTTGATTGCCTGTCAATTCCGTCTGTTGGCCTGGGCGTACCATCGTCGGTATGTGAACCCTTTACAGACAAAAACGGCAATCCGCGGTGTTACATATTCAAGAAGCTATCCATGATCTTACAAGCATTCTCGTTAAACCATTTACTTCGGACTATTTTGGATATCCTCTGATCATTGTTCATGCATCAACGACGACGTCATTGCTTCGAGCATATATCTGTTGGTCGTTACTGGAGAAACCACGACAGGGAAAATAATATCAGCGATCGCGCGCTCGAAAGCCATTGAGAGTGACGGAAAAGGAGTACATACTTGACCTGGGCTGCGACGAATTGGTAGTCACTGGCAAGTGATATCAATTAATATGCTCATCAAATGTTTGAAAAGGGGATACACACCGTCCTATGTAGTTGACGGTGGGAACCAAGACAAGGACGCGTGGAGCGACGGGGAGATCCCTCCAGATGACATATTCGTCACCGTGGTCCACGCCTACCAAGTAGAGGTCAACATTGACGGGGTTAATGGTTCCAGTACCAATCATGTCGATGTTGACAATGGCCCCAACTTGTACGGTAGCTTGTTGTACTCGCATGTCTAACGCAGAAACAACGGCAAGGAAGAGGGCAAGAACACTGATTGTGCACGTCGGTCAATGTCACAATGATAGGCTAGACGCAAAGCATACCTAAACTTGGCAAACATGTTGGATGATGAATGCGAGATTTGTAGACTGTAAAGGAATGGGAATGGCTTTCCTGGTGGTTGGTTTTTATATCCACGAGATTGTAAAGATTTTCTTTTCTTTTCCCCTTTCGGCACACGGACAGCATCTCAGTGTGACAAAATTCGCGAACGCTAGACGTAGGCGAGATTTTCCTAGCGTTGGTCAAGACCTGCAAACTCCATGTTTCAGGTTCTGCACAGGTTATTGCGGATCGTAGTGAATTGTTCGCCTGTGTAATTCTTCTGGCGATTGAAAATGGTTAGGACAACGTGTATCTTGGATTCACCTATGGCTCATCTCCGCTCTTTGTCTTGTTTGGATCACATCATTGTGATAAGGGCGAGACGCAAAAAACTTGCGTCCGAACCTCAGGTTACCCGGCGTACGTCTCTCGTGGTTCCGCGTAGTTGACGTCGAGTAAGTATTTTCGCTATTCGCCAGTGGTCAGTGCACGTGCATTGCCGACCCCATTCTTGGCAAGTTGGTGGTGAGTTTGCATAATAACTGTTTAGTAGTCAACAACCCTGTAGAGGAAAGGTCGGAAAGCTAAGTGTTGCCAGTGCGGTGCCGCTGGGTTGCCGCATTAATAGTTGCTTGAGCTTGTTGTTCCGGAATCCTACCAAAGGACGTGCAAACCTACTACCACTAGGGCCCCGAGTCATGCGCCTGATTCAAAGGCCCAGTGCCAGAGGGTGCGTGCCCGCTACTCTAAGATAAGCGAGACTTTCCGATCTGAGTCCTTGAAGGAAGTCGTCCAGTGGCGTAACTGTCATACATGTTGGCAGCTGAACCTACGCTTGGCCGCACAGACTTCTGCCACCACTGGCAGTGACTAGTCACTGCCACTTCCTCCCAAGCGCAAATGACAGTAGCCACTGATCAGGCTGTGTCTATTCCCGACAACAAGACACTGCGGAATTTGACATACTGCGCATGTTGTCGAACGATTTACGTCCGAAAAGCGGTACTTAATTGACACGAAGGTAAGCGAGTGTGTCTCGCAGTGCTACTGCTTATGGCTTTACCTTGTGGTCTCGGACCTCCAAGTCTGGGGCCAACCAACTTGCTGACCCTCCCCTTCATGCTAGTGAGTCGATTGGTACATCGCAATGGAAAGGTCCTTACGGTTTGCGGAAGCGGTCGAGGACGACCGAATGGCGAGGTCCGCAGAACATGTTCACTGTGCTCGAACCTGTGCTAATACTCGTCTCTTCAGTAAAAAGTCTCTAGGTTCTGCCCCGGTTGCGGCTTTGTGGATGTCTCGTTGGGGTTCGGATGCACTGGCTGGTTCCCGAAAAGAACGATGAAATACGAGGCAGGCATCGCGTATAAGAGGCAACCACGTCTCCCCCGCACACTCTAGACATCACCAATCTCGCGCTACTCACCCGTCTCGTCTATCGTCGTGACATTGACCGACGTGTTCATCCAACAGCGTCCTCGCACTCTTCCTTACCATTGCAAATCGCAACACATCTCGAATCCGGCCTTCGCAGCAAGATCCCTTCATGTTGACTATTAGCGCGGATCCGGATCTGATCCATGCCGGGTTCTTCACGATTGGCGACAATCGCTACGTCAACGTCGTCACTGCCAACCTGACCGTTGAGGTGTAATTTTTGATTTAGGGTGGATACTTTCTCTTTGCAACCAAGATCGAATGATACCCTTCACGGCTGCTACGTTTACACTACTCAGAGAAAAAAGTTGAATTATATTTGTGCCTCATGACGCCACTTACTCGTCCATTGGTCTGGCGCACTGAGCTTCACTGCTTCATGCACAAGGTTCGTACTGCATAAATATCGTCGACTAATCGAAGCCTCCAACACTATAGTATACTTCTTGTAGTACTACTCTACAGCCAACCCAAAAAAACTGAATCCACTACTTCAGTCCCATTGGATCGTTCCCTTCACTTCCACAGCACGTAAAGATCAGATTAAATTGGTACGGCTCCACCATCCGATTCTTTCGTCGCTCACCCTGCCCCCCCTCCACCACCGCACTCAACGGAATCGCCTGAAGGACAATCTTCCTCGACAACCCCCCGGGAATAAACGCCCTCACCAACAGCATCGGTCTCTTTCCTTCCCTCACCGCCTCTGCCATGCGTTTCCACCGCGCATTCGCGAACATCTCACACCCGCACTTGGTCCCAAATGGATTCGCGTTCGTTCCTCGGGCGTCGAAGACGACGTTGACTTGCCCACCAACGAGATTGAGTTCGACGAGGGTGAGTTTGGGAGGCTGAGCGTTGAGCCGCGCGTGGTGTTTTTTCAACTCGGCGAGGATGACGTAGTCCAAGAATTTGAGGTCCTTGCTATGCACGGTCGACATTTGTCCACCTACGTGTGGTCGGTCATTCATTCATGCGTGGCAACGGTCGGGGATGAAACTCCACGTACGCATCCGAACGAACCGCTGATGAATCCGTGTACAATACTGCTTGTGCTTTCCGTTTCGCCAGTCGTACCGCTGACATTTCCGACTGCAATAGTACGCATGGAGACAGCCTCCACATCGCTTGAACTTGCTCATACGGGTCGTTTTCGAACACTGCGTGGAACCTCGGTGTGTCAAATCGGTGTATCACGGTACCTGAACAAGAAAGAACGCTGTTCACCTTGTCGTTTTGGCAGGTCTGAATGTGCCCGTTGGCAATGTCGCGTCTCACTAGCCTGCGTCGCTCGTCGACCTTGTCTTTGAGCCTCATCCAAGCTTTGTAGAGATCCCCCCTTTTCGAAAGTCTGGCATCTAACCTCTGTGCTATCGCCAAGTCAACGGCAACCCCAATCGGATACAAGATGGAGCGGTACACCGTATACCCAGGAAGGACGTCCCCGAGCAACATGACTGGCTGCCGATGCGCCGGCGGCTGTTCCGCAAACGGCAATAACGACTCGCACTTGAGAAGCGATGGGATGAGCCCACGTTGGAGTGCCTGTGAGAGAAAAGGAAGTGCATCCATATCCTCGATTCGCGTCCTGAGTAGTACGATCGCATTGACCATACATCGCGCCGCGAGTACCCGTGCATCGCCTTCCCATTCGCGGTCAACGACGAACGCGAGGATTTCGGAGGCGGCTTTGATCGCGCCTTGACGCATGAGTGCTAGGCGAATGTTCTCCCGAAAGGAGAGCATAGTGATGATATGCAAGTCCCATGCAATACAGTTTAAATCCCAATTATCTTCATGTGAGATTTCATGGTCAAGATGACAGAGTGAGACGGTCGCGATGAGTTCTGGTTCCCTTTGGAACAGGCTGAGCAAATTTACCCAATCGATGGTGGTGTCCGTCTCATGCGCGATGAGGAAACAAGAGTTGAAGACTGCGGATTCACGTTGGGTATTTGCCTTTGGGGACCAGCTGGAAAACAAGGGGTCTCGGGTTTCCATGAACCAGAGGTCGCAGATCATCTTCATGACCTCGCGATCGGTGGGGATGGATTTTGACCAGGATACAAGGAGTCTGTCGCGAACGAGCCCAAGGAACTCTAGCACGGCAGTCTTGCAAGCGTACCGCACGTCCAAGTCGAGATCTTCCTGGATGATGACGTTTCGGTACAAGAAGAGTACCCACCGTCGGATGTCGGGCCAATGGGTGGAGAGTCCCTTGGCGAGCTGTTTCCAGAGATCGTTGTGGCTAAGCCATACGGGAAGCGTGACACCAATACCGACCAAGGAAGAGAATACGATGTCGAGGTCTTCGATTGGGATGTCCTGCCCGATAGAACCGCGCGGGATCTTGCTGGCGTCGAGCTGGTCGTACATCATGGATACGATACGGAGATATTGGGTAGGTACGCATGTGTCGTCGCTGGCAAAACTGGTGAGTTTGGAGAATGTTTGGATTGATTGTTTGACAGCGCCGTCGATGAGTCTCTGTGGGAAGGTCATATGAGTGAGAAAACCCCGAATACGGCCCTGCAGCTGAGACTGACGTTAAACTCGGCCTCGGGGAGGCTTTTAGGCGACGGTCGCATCTTGGCGCCGACTTCTGGGTTAGTAAATCTGGGCGAAATGCTAAGCTGGGGGCGACCGGGAGCCAGGCAGAAGGGCGGTACAATCGAGTCGCATGCGGAGTTAAAATGGGGCATCAAGATAAGATAAGCTTGGTGAGTACTTTCGGATTTCACCACGGGACTAGTCTACCCTCCTCGTCAAAAAACTTTCCAGAACAATCAGGCGTCGCATCCTTCACGACTTGAAGCACTTTGCCTACACCATCCATCACTTCCAGAGCCACATCCTCACCACCCATGTCTATCGAGCAGTGTTATCAGCGTCCCCACGCAATCACATCACGATCAACGACCTGCCTGTCTTGCACCATCCAGGGTGAATAGCAAACGTGATCAGATCCGGTCGCTCTTTGAGTTGTTCATACGTCTGTATCGTCTAAGCACCCCTACGAGCTGTCGATCGGTTCCGGTGCTTACCAGCATGTTCAACCCCATCTTGCTTATACTGTAGGTCGTGTGTTGACTCCCGAGATCCATCCCTATACTTCCAAGCGTACTTGAGATGTTGACAATCACCCTTCCCGTGCTTCGTTCCAGGAGAGGGATGAACATCCGCGTGACGAGTGCCGGACCCCCAATGTTGGTCTCCACGGTGCGTATGAGATCCGCAATGTCCATGGTACTCGGTAAGTCGTCCTTGGGTGCCTACATAAAACAAACACGGTGTGTTAGCAGGTTTCGCCACTCGGATCTGAGGTAGTGGATACGGACGACGCCCGCGTTGTTGATCAGGTAGTCGAGACCGCGTGAGCCAAGGGCGGTTTCGATTTCTCTCTGTGCCACGAGGACGGAGGCTTCATCTGTGACGTCTAGCTCGATGATGAAGAAGGGGCCCCTTCTAGACGATGACTCTGAGAGAGAACGGAGCTCCTTGGCATCCTCTGGATTGCGGCATGTCGCAAAGACGGTGTTGTCTTCCGACGTGATGAGGGCTTGGACGAGACCGAAGCCGAGACCGCGGGACGCGCTGGGATGGAACGGGTCGTGCTCAGGGGATGTGATTGGACGCGCACGACGACGTACCCAGTGATCAACCAGGTAGGCATGTTAGGGGTTGTCAACTCCCAAACGCTCTCATGCCAACTGCTCTTTAAATACGATGAGAAACATGACACCTCAGGGGCTACTGGCACAGAAATAGTTGGTCAACTTTCCGGATCGAAGGTCCATCATCACCACAGACATTCTAGAGTATCTCTAACCGTTTTTGATCATATTAGAATCATGAACTAGATTAAAGCCAACTTTGTTATTAATCCATAATCTACCTCAAGGTAGGTGACGCCACTGTACGACGTATGTCACAAAGTCATGTGGGTGTGACTGACGTGACTGACGCGGGGCCGTGAGTCACGCGTGGGTCATAATTAGTTCTTGTCGTCCTCGCTGTCTCAGACGACGACCAACGCCATTATGACTGTCTCAGTTACAGGCGACAGCAGTGACGACGAACTCGACTGGGAGGAAGTACACGTCCCAGAACAGCAGCAGCAGCTCGACATACCCCTCGAGCTCGAGCTCGAGCTCTCCTCACCTACCCCGCGGCAAAACATTGAAATCACTCTCCAAGCACGGCCCAAGAAGGACGACAGCAAGTAAGTCTCTTTCACGTCTTTCGCTTCCGTGCTCGTCCGATCCGATGTACACGTGAACAGGAAGAAGGCGGCCGCTGCCCTACACGCGCAGCGGGTCCTCCGAACGACGAGTCACAAGATCCATACTGTCGCTCTGCTCGCCAACGCTTGGATACGAAACAAGTGGCTCAACGACCCCTTGCTCCATGTGAGTGTCCTCCTATCTTATCCCATTTCATACCTTACCCTCACCATGGCTGACTCATCACACTAGGCTCGACTCCTCTCCATCACCCCTCTCTCGCTCCAGAACGGATTCGCAATGATACACAAGTCGCGTATCCCAGATCAGAACAAGCGTGGTCGCCTCTTCGAAGCGGCCGTCGATCGTCTTGTCACCTGGTGGTGTGAGACTTTCTTCTCTGTTACGCCGACTGGGCACATCAGGAGTAGGACATTTGAGGAGGTCGAGGACGAGATTGCTCTTGCCAGCGAACCCAACGGGTCGGAGTCCGACGACCGCGGTTATGAATGCATCCGGAGCGTTGAGTCCCTCATGAAACATGCGCTGATGCAGCGTGGGTGTAGAGACACCAGTGCGCAGCTGTTCACCGCCCTGTGTCGGGCACTTGATATTCCTGCGAGGCTTGTCGTCAGCTTACAGAGCGTTCCTTGGAAATCGAGAGTTGGGAAACCAGCTCCAAAGAAAGAAGACCCCAAAGGCAAGGGGAAAGCGTCACAGGGAGTCGCCGATGATCACGAAGCCTCTGAGACCGATGATCAAAGTGAGATAGAAGGCACCGCCGTGTCGCCTTTCAAGAACAAAGGTACATCTAGACCAGATCACGTTTGCCGAAGTTTTTCACGAAAGAACGTGCCGTCACTGTGTGCTTACATTTTAATTTACAGGAAAAGACAAGGAGATGGCAAAACCAGTCATTAAGCTTCGCAAACGAAAAAGTCAATCCACTAGCCGGAATGGATCACCCGCCATATGGTCCAGATCACTGAGTGTGTGGAACGCATTGCCGCTTCACGTTCTGTCTAAGCGATTATGTCAATTGTGTTCGCAGAATCGCCGAGTCCGATGGCCACACCACCTGTCTTTTGGACGGAGGTGTTTTCCCGTGCGGACTCGCGTTGGCTGCCCGTGGATCCCATCCGCGGCATTGTCAACAAACGACACGTTTTCGATCCAAGTCATATTCAGAACATAGGGGCAAGCAAGACCTCCATCAGGCAAGATAACCGAATGCTTTATGTCATCGGTCTTGAAGAGGATGGTTTTGGTCGCGATATCACAGCGCGATATGCCCGCGAATATACAGCCAAGGTATCCAAAATACAGGCTATCGGTGGTGGTCCCGCCGGTGGCCGTAAAGAGTGGTGGGCCAGAGTCGTGCAATCCATCACGAGACCCTATCGCCTGGTATGTATAACCCAAGCTCCGTGGGTGGAACGGAGATGAACGCCGTGTCTTCTCTTTGTTCACAGCAAAGGGACGACCTTGAGGATGATGAATTGCACACGCATCAATTGACGGAAGGCATGCCGACCACGATCGCGGGCTTCAAGAACCATCCCTTGTGCGTGCATGCGTTTCCTTTTTCTCTCTCTTTTCGATCTTTCTCGCGGGGTGTAGTTGACTTATCTTTATCGCACCACATTTCTTAGGTACGCCTTGACTCGCCATCTCAGGCGCGACCAAGTCATTGATCCTCCCACGGAGCTTGGCAAGTTCAGAGGGGAGCCTGTATATCCACGTTCGTCCGTGATTTCCCTGAAGACTGCGGAGAATTGGATGCGACAGGGGCGTGTAATACGTCAAGGGTGTCAACCCATGAAAATGGTCAAGCAACGCGCGGTGACCGTCAGTCGACAACGGGAGATGGAATTCGCGCTCGAACGGGCTAAAGCAGAAGGGCAGGCCGGCGGTGATGAAGATGTAATGCAAGGGTTGTATTCACTCTCGCAGACGGAGGTGTACACGCCGGAACCTATCAAAGACGTGCGTCTAGGCTCCCTGTCTATTATTTTCCTTTTCCTTCATCTCCTCTTCTCTCTCGAGGGGTTGACGAGATGATTCCTTTTTCGAGTAGGGTAAAATACCGAAGAACGATTTCGGCAACATGGACTTGTACGTGCCGTCCATGTTACCGCAAGGCGCGGTACATGTCCCATGTACGTTCACTCGAATTGCTTCTTTGCTTGTCGGCTGAGCCTGAGGGTCAACCTTTCGTGGGGTGTAGTTAAGGGGGCTGCAAAAATAGCCAAGAAACTCGGGTTTGATTATGCAGAGGCGGTGGTACGTGGCACTTTTTCCGATCAAATACGCACACGCGCATGATTTAATTTTTTTAAATCCGTTTGGGTGTTGTGATTCCATTTATCGATTCAGACGGGATTTGAATTCAGAAAACGAAGGGCGATGCCTGTCATCCAAGGCATTGTCGTCGCCGCCGAGAACGAAAACGTGATGGTAGAGGTATGTGTCATTGTCGGGTTCGCATCACACCTTCATATCCCATATGTGCATGTGCTACCTCCTTGCCAACCTATTATACTGTACCTGTTTCCGTTCGTGATTGATGTGGTCTTTTCTTGGCGGCGATCTAGGCGTGTCTAGAAGCGGAACAAGATGCGGAAGAGAGAGCCCGTGTAAAGCAGCTAGAACGGGCGTGTAAACGGTGGACACGCCTCGTACACGGTCTTCGCATTCGGGAACGACTCCAGAAACAGTACGCATCGGGTGAAGCCAACGAACACGGTGCACCTCCCGAACAACCACTACAACAGCCCCTGCAGCGACGAGAGTCGTGGCTCGACACAGACGAAAATGAGGTAGGTCCATTGGACGGGTTGGGTCAAAATGGGGTGGGGCTCATGATTTTTTCTTTCTCTCTTTCCTTTTCCTTCCCGCTATCGCAGCAACAGGGAGGATACCTCACCACTGCAGACGACGTCGTAGAGCCCTTCCACCTCCCCCGCGACCTCCACCGGTACGACACTGCGGTGGTGGCAACGACGTCTACAGCACTCTTGGGTGGAGATGACGATCGAGCCCGTCCCTATCCTCGTCCTCAATTGAACAAGGACATGGACGTTGTAGCAGCATCGGTTTCTCGAGATCGATTGCCCGCCCCAAATGGGGATGCCGATGTCGATGGGGAAATGGAAGTGGAAGCCGAAGCCGAGGTGGCGGATCTCCAACCTCAGCCTCGTAAAGGCGTTCCAAAGACGATGCGTGAACTTGCCGAGTCGTATGCACAACGACAGGGGGAGGGTGAGATAACGCCACCATCACAAAGGGAAAAGGAAGACGATCTCGCGATGGAGGGATTCGATGGTGGACGAGCGCGTGTTCTGGAAGGAGGGACGTCGAGAGGGGTAGGTGAGGGACCGAGACGTCGTACTGCAAGGAGACGACTGGGGATGGAGACGACATCGGGAATAGGCCCGGGAACGAGAACGAGAACGACGCGGACGTCAAAGAAGAGGGTGCGAAGACGGAGTGAGAGCGAGGGTGCTTCTGATGTCGATGGGGAGGAAGAGGTGTACTGCAGTACCCCTCCGAAGCGTCGTCAACTCGAGGCGTCCGTCGCGCCGAGTGCCGCTTCCGCTTCCGCCTCCGTTTCCCCTGCCCCTATCCCTACCCATTCATCGACGCCCAATGCTGATTCTAACCCCGTACCGGGCCGTGTGCTTCGACCACGACCCCAAAAGAGTGCAGCGCGACTTGGACAAGAACGTGCGATGGAAGAGGCATATAGAAGAGCCGTCGCGGGCTAGATGCTTCCATTGACTTTTTCTTTTTTTGGTGTGCGTGTATATATTTTTCCATATCTATACTGTATTATCCTATCCTAGACGTTCTTGTTTCGTATACGATCCTCCTAATGCACCACCAGTTCGCTAGGGCTATGAATCGTGTGTAGGCACGAGAGGGTCTTTTTCCTGGGTGGATAATGGATCGGGTAGGGGGAAAGGGACGAGACGTGCAAAGGTCAGGTAGGACGTGTGTCCCCGTACGTCCGGGGACACTTTTGAATAGTTGAGTTTCGCAGGTGCTTGCACCTGGCTCGGCCCCGCAACCGCGGCGCCTGCGTCCATTGTCCCGTCCTCTGGGGGTGGTACGGTGGGCACGGTCTCATGCCTCGACCCTTCCCCATTCCCATCTCCCTCGAGGTCAAGGACGAG
>JBBPQP010001086.1:0-13402 GCA_038092555.1 Boletus subgraveolens | reverse complement strand
GTGTAAGCTAGAGTTTGAGGAGACATTGGGGAAAAAACAACTTCCAGAAAATGACAAGTTGTTCCCTGTGCATGAGGGGCCTCAATGCCAGTGTGAGGTCATTGGCACCTTCATTGCTCACAAGATGGTTAACGGTCAGGCGTCGCTTTTGGCCTTGTGCACAGTCGTCGGTAATCCCGGAAGACCAATAACTGCTAAATAGGCGCGAGACAGCTTGGTCTACGTGCAACGCGAGAGGCCCTGCAGAACGAGCTGCAGCCGTAGTGCCTCCGGGTCCTGCTTTTCGCGACATCTCTTTCATTCCGTCGCTGAAGCGCCGTTCAAAGCGCTTTGCTTGTTTGGAAGACAAGCTCGTTGTATCGAGATACGTAGCCCAGACACGTCGAAGCTCTCCGAGCGTTGCTGCATCACAGGGAGCGAGAAAGTGGCCATATGGGCCGGCTCTCCAAGTTTGCACACTTTCCGCCAAAGCGACGAGCTTACGACACTGCTCGGAAAGGATCGAGAGCGAGGTCTGGTCGATAAACATGTGGTAAAAGAGGTTCCACAAGTTGTCCAACTTGTCTGGCACCCCATCGTCGGCGAGAAGGGTGAATAACAAAGCGTTGCGCGCTAATGATAATTTAGTGGAAACGCCCAAGAAATAAAAAAGGGCGGATGAATGAGGCTCACCGAGTATAGCGACGTCTACGTCGCAACAAGTAATGTCAAGCGTTCGCAGAGCTATGGTGCGTCAGGTGCGGTGAATGAATGAGCAAAATGACACGTACACGTCAACGGGTTCGTTTCATTGACGTATATGGTGTACAAGATATGTCTAGGATCCCCGCACGCAAGAAGCAGGATGTCTGCCTTGCTTTCAGGGGACAGGTTCTCAGTCAAACAGACCGCCGAGGTGTTTCCGACAGGGTAGAAAAACGTGACGGTAGGCCAAAACAAAAGATGAGACATTCCTGTACAAAGGACGGGTATGAATGTCAGCACCATCAGTCCGAATTTAGTGAATCCTAGTAACGTATCACACTCACTGGATAGGTCAACGATACGCAATGCGGAGGGCTGTACAGGGTCAGTGACGATTTTGAGAGAAAGGAATGGCGAGCACAGTCGTGGCCAGCTGGGACAGGCTTTAAGGCGAAGGAACCACAGCCGATGTAATCGCACCAGTGGTCATCGTAACATCGTTTCGGATTCGTAGCTTCTGGTGAATCCAGCTCAGAATGAGCCGCCGTCGAACATCGTCCAACGCAACGGCCACCTGATTCCAATGATGTCAGTGCAACAAGAGGGATATGGAAGTGAACAACACATTATCGCGTCATCCGTGGACCGCTTCGTATTCTGTATCGCAGTCGTCACTCGTAAACGTACAAAGCAAACTCGGAGTGGAGACTGTAAGTTAACTGTCACATACTACGCAGCTGGTAGTGATTGGACAATATCTCAATCACCATCAGTCCCCTAGTAATTTTGGTATTTTACTCACATACTTTCGACATGCCACCGAACACATAGCGAGGCTCAGCTCCATCGAGACAGGCCCAGGGGTCGACCATCATTGCACATCTGGATGTGCGTATCATCTGTGTCTACCGAAGCATTCCTGCGGCAAGCACGGGGTTGAGTCGGAACACCTTGACAGAGATATCCGTGGCACTGGCACTTGTTGTTCAGACGTTCAATTCCCGTGGCAGCCGGTAACAAGCTTGAAGCTTTTGAAGACTTGGAGCGAGGCCTTTGAAAACGTCGGGGGGGAATCAACACGTGCAAGCGGTACAAACGGCGATGAGACCTTGAATCAGTTCGAACTTGTTAGAGTCGAGCCTTCTTGGCGTTGTCAGTGCGAGGCAAACTCGGGTCTCAACGACGTATTCATCGGCAGGCAACAACTGCAATGTGGTTTCGTCTTTCTCTAGAATTAACAGATTAAGTTACGGGTCACGCTCATCCAATGCAAAGTCGGACATGACACTTGCTTTCAAACCCGTATGATGCTTCCTTAGAAGGCCTCGTCAAAGAAAACAAATACATAGCAATTCTGTAAAATACTGAGATGTGCGTAAGAAGATGCAGTTAGCGTGGTGATACTTGCAACAGATCCCATGGTGTTTAGGTGAGCAATTTTTAGCCGACATAATAATCCGAATGACCCAATTCGTTCAATCAACGTCCATAGTGACTGCACCGCCGCCTGTCCCACCACCACGTCGACCCCGCCCACCTTTCCTTCCGCCGCGCTGCCACCGCAGGACTTCTGGTCGCGAATTGTTCTGTGGACTGTATGTCTTGGAGTCCGCCCCTGGCGGTGCGACGAGGACTGTGGCACGAGGATCCGAGTTCATGATTGAATCTGAGCGCAATTTTCTGTTCGCAGAAACGGACTTGGGGTGGAGCTCACAGTGTCATATCCAAGAAGACTCACGATCCGGCATCATCATCTGCGCCCATCAACATATCAACAACCCCGTTCTCGTTGATCAGTTCCACACCGCCAAGTCTTCTAGAAAGGCCGACGGATTGCACGCCTACGATCATGACGCGGAGTATACGACCGTCTGCAGGCTGTTTATCGAATTTGGCAACCGCAGCTGCGGCATGCGCAGCTTGTTTGAAAGTCAATCGGACGATTACGTTGTCAGACGCCTGGTTGGTCGCGAGATCAGAGGAGATGATCGGGCCACACCGCCGGAAGATGGCCTGTCGGGTATCGGAAAAAGGCCGGTATATGAGAAAGAGAAGACACACCTCGACATCGGCAGGAGTGGTGCCCTTCACGAGACCGTCGACCTGCACAACGTTGCCGTTGGCGCTGGTGCTTGCCCCCTTGATGCTTATTCCACCTGCGGCAGTGGCTTCCCTGATTGCGCGCTGGACAAGGGGGGAGTCGGGTTTACGGGGGACTGCGGCAGAAGCGGACAATCGAGAGGATAGCGAAGGTTTGTCTGGGTCTTCATACAAGTCATGGGACCATTGTGCGTCAGAATCGCCTTTTGGGGGTCGAGATGGCCGGGCCTAAGTGTGATAAAGCGCGCGCGCGGGGAGGGGCCAAAGACGGACATTTTATTTTATGTTTCAATGGACAGCCTTGGAGGATGCGAATCGTACAGTACGCACATAGGGCGAGTTTCGATTTGCAGATTTTGGACGGACGGGGCCGCCGTCAGTGCTGGAGAGACGGGCCAAAAGGGACATGATGATGGTTCGGAAAAGAAAATGGGGCGAAGTTGGATGGGACCTCAAGACCGCTGTGTGCGCTTGTTTGGCGTGTGGCAGAAAACGGGAGCATGCGTCAACTTGACATCGACCTCAACACCACGCACGACAGTGAGCTCGACCCTCACAAAACCTGACAATTAAAAGACACGTAGCTGCTACTCTCAACGCAGCCGTTTTTATTCTCAACGAATTCCCATCCCCGAGCTGACACGACATGGGTGGAGCTGGTGCGTCTTCTTTTCAGGGCACCGCTGTGTCCTGTTCACCCATCAAATAGGTTGGCTGTTCCTGTTCTCGGTCCTGATGGCCGCCGGACTGCTTTTTACGATGGTCTTTTTCGTACGTCACCCTGAACCAGTCCAACTCAAGCATGTTCTGACATGCAACATAGATCATCATGTTCTCTGACCTCGAATGCGACTATATCAACCCCATAGATCTCTGCAACAAGCTCAACCAGGTAACTGAATAACTGGCTGTCGTTATTTCCGCGTACTCACATCGTGTAACCCCAAGTTTGTTCTGCCAGAAAACGTTGCTCATGCTTTTCTCACCATTCTTTTCTTACTGTCGGGTCAATGGGTTGCATTTTTGCTCAATCTGCCTCTCGTGCTCTATAACGCCAACAAGTATGTCCCTTGATCATGTGTTCATTCATGACGTTCATTACACTTGAACAGGATACGAAACAAGAACCACATGTACGACGCCACTGAAATATTCCGGACACTCTCCGGACACAAGAAAGAGAGTTTTCTGAAACTTGGCTTTTACCTCTTGTCTTTCTTCTACTACCTGTACCGGTGAGTATCCCCCTTTCTCACCCCTACCTTCCGACCCTCATCTCCGAATTAGCATGATCGTTGCACTCATTTCGGAGAGCGAATGATTGCCTAGCTCGTCTCCCAAAGGCTCAGGACAGCCTACCTTCTGTGTGGGATTGTTAGGTGTGCAGCGGTAGGCTTAGGCATGGCGTAGCCCGTCTTGCCAAGGGGGTGCGGTACATAGACATCTAATCTGCGGTAGACGTAGGGCGCCTGGATATACATGAGGAGCTTCGGCAGAGTGAGGGGGTTTCCCATGTTGTGTATTGTCTCGTTGGGTGCTATGATCTTTGATTCCCTGCTTATATCAGCCGAGTCTGGTGTGGATGTTCCGTGTCAAGACTGTCCGAGACCAACTCGGGCGAGGCTTTGCTTCCGGCTCACTAATAGCGCCTCCGGGGACCCCAAAGAGCGTTTGCTCTCCTTGACAGTGGGCTCGCAAACGACAACCAATTTCTGAAAAGTCGGTAAGGTTCGCTGCCTTCGGCCGAGCGACTACTAGTTACTGTGCTTACGACTTTCAACGCCCGACTAAGCAGTTGTCCCTCGAACAGTGAGTAGGAGCGATCGTTTTGACTGTCTTCCTATTACCTTGCTTGCAAGGTAAATTGTTGGGAGGTCTCTCGGTACACACGTGATCCAAAATCACGTGATTACCGATGAATAATAGCGCAAGGTTAAAAATCATATCTATTTGTTTGCTTAATAAGTTTGAACGTCATTGTTGACTGGATCCCCTAATTCTGTCGTTAACGTCCATCTAATCGACAATGCTCCAACGCCACACTCTTCATATAGCCTGATCATGTACAGACCCGCAACTGAAAACTGAGTGCTGAGTGCTGTCTGCCAAGCAAGGTCTGGATTGGGGAGACTCGTGACCAGCTCAGCGACCTTGTTCGGTTCCGCCAACGAAGCTCCCCAGGTATCTTAATATGCGTCTACCCAATCAGACTCATCGTATTTGCGGGCGAGGCGGTTATTTAATATTTAATCCTCGTGCTGCTTACCTCGACATCCTAAGCGTAACGTTGTAGCAACGTGATTTTTCGGATCGCTGCGCGACCTCTCATTGGATGCTTGCCACCACACACTTTTTCATCATGTGCGAATAGTACTCTGGTGATATCCGAGAACGCAAAACGGCTCCAGTAATCTGTAAAGGATCCTATTGAACGCAGTTTTTCTTGTGAACTTTCCAGTCCTTCACCTGGCACTCCTTCGAACAATACCTCACGCTCTTACATTTCCCACAGACAGACAGCGACCCTCCTTGCTTTCCGCACGCTCTGCATCGTCCCTGATCCGCTGGTTCATCTGGCTCGAATCCCACCTTCTCCAACCACGGCACCGCGAACAACGGACTGATGGCTGCTCGAGTCACGTATGGGGCGAGAGACTTGAACCGTTGCGGAAATGTCTCCGTCCCGACCCCGACACCACAGGAGCAGAAAGGACTCTTCTTGGGATCTGCTCCAGCATCTGGATACAACGGAATAGTTCCATGCGTCAAGTACTCGCAGGAAGGTCGGTGCGTCCAGGTTCGACACCGTTCGACGAGCAGAGGAAGAAGGTAGCGCCAAGCCTCTGACTCATCCGGGTTAATTTTGATCGCGACGACACCATATACTTCGAGACGGCTCAGTTTATCCTGAATGGTCGTCGTCCCTGGAGCAACCCAAGCATCGGCGAGGACTGTGTGCGAACCAGCGTCGAAACGAAGATCAGCGACCAAGATGACAGCGAGAAGTTCTTGTGTAGATGTGTTCTGCAATGCGAAGACAGGGCGGACAGGGCCTTGAACTCCAGCAGCGGAGAGTAACAGACAATGAAGAGACTCTTTCAGGTTCACAAAGGTGTCCTTGTCTGCTGGGGATTTCTTCTCCCGCAGAGTACGTTCCCTGTGGGAGAACATAAGGGAGACATGCGGAACCAACCACTTTGATGCTCCCGGATTTTCCGATGGCTTGAACGGAGGGCAACGGTCTAGGTTGACTCGGTGGACATTCCATGATGTTGGGACTGCGCCATCGAGCACAGTAAAGAACCTCTTCGCGATGCTATGCTCATTTTGAATGTGCATGGACATTGCTAGAGGTGCAATGACCTGCGAAGCTGTCAACTTTGCTCCAAATTAAAAGATGTTACCAGCAATCAACGTACCTCTACGTACATCGACTTGCGTGCAACGCGGAACCTCGTGTTTGCGGCATCCACTGGCAATGGAAAGTAGATGTTCTTCGCGTACTTGTCGATACACAAGCGAGTCCCATGGGCCAGCGTCTCTTCGATCTTCACAGTCGACCCAGCCGCTAACGCAGCTTGACCAGCTGAGTCCGTGATATCTACCCGAACTAAGAATGAACTGATCTCGGTACATGATGCGTTCATTTGCGCGCTGAGAGCCCGCCTGTTCTCCCGGCACGCTTCTATACGCGGATTATTCGCCGATGAACGAGCGATCGGTGGAGAAGGGGGTTTGGCAAGTATGTGGACGTGTCGCGAGTCTTCCAGGGGTGCGTCGAATATGGCTTCAGTGAGTAACGAGCTGCAAGCCATGTGCGGCGAAGGACGAGTCCTAAACCCGACGGTTGCATTGTATGACAACATCAACGCGCTCGATGGAACAGAGAAGAAGACAATCAAAGGGGAGGGAGCTGATGCTTCTTCCTTCTCTTCCACAATAGTCGCGGTTTTCATCTGACCAGTTCCAGTAGTCTCGAGCTTTCCGTACGCTGCAGAGATATGCGCGAAAATGTTCCATAGGCTCGCATTCCTGATCTCGCACTGGAGCACAGGGGTTTTGGCCAGGCGAAGCTCAGATTCGACGGCCGTGATCTTGCTCCGGGGGACCACAAGGACGACCGTGACTACTGCTGGAATCAACTCCCAGTCTCTGAAGATTGCAGAATTTGTTCTGATGCGCAGATTTCGGATATACGACTGCTCCATAGAGGTGAACGTGACAATATCCAAGAGGTGAAAGTGACAGCACATCTCTTGGTAAAAGTTGGAACCTAGTATCAAACTGTTGTCTTGCACAACTTGATCATCAAACTTCGCCATGACACGAATCCAGTCCGTTTGAACCCGTGGCTTGATATGGTTCAGAAGCTGAACGAAGCTCCGACGAGTATAATGAACGAGAGTTTGTTCCAGGAACGCCCGGGTAGCTGATAGAGATATATTTTGCAATTGACGGGCCATGTTTTCATCGGAGAACATCTTCAGGTAGACTCCAAACAGAAGTTGACCAAGTTGTTCTGGTGCGAATGATATGAGGTGTTCGCCACCGATGGCTTTCCAAACAACTTGTTCATAATGTTGTATTCCCGATGGGTCGAAGACTCGCAGGAGAGTTTCATGAACATTCGAGCGAGTCGTGAACCGCGATAGAAAAGCGGAGGGTACAATCCCCAGGAGAAGAGACATGGTTTGCATGTCACCACAGAGTCGCTCCAAGATGACTGTCGAAGGAGCATCACCGTATGAAAGCAGCGCCTCAGTGTATAATGTCGCGGAAGGGGACTTGGAGAGGATGGGAACTGTGACCACCAACAGGTTCAGGAGTCCGACATGATCAGAAACATTAGATGTGTCGATCACGTTGAACGTGGTTGGGGCGGGAGTGGAAGCGCCCTCTCCATACTGGTTTTCTTCGAACTCTATTCTGGAGGCTTTCCACGGCGAGGTCGAGATCGGAGTAACAGTGACGCCGCATGAGTTGAGATGGGCAAACGCCTGACACAACATCAGTACGTCGCCAGCGAACATCCGAACAATGAACTTTGAGGATGTTGTAGAGGTAACCCTCAAGAGCTTGATAACTGAGGTACACCACTGTGAGAACTGGCTACGTGCCGCTCGTACCAGTTGCTGCAGCAACACAGCGGGTGTCTCGCCATGGGAAGTCGCGAATACCTCTGCGAGATGAAATCCTGAGACCGGGTCCGACCCATAGTGGACAGCAAACTCGTCTCCTGACAGGGAGAAGGCAAACGTGGGGTTGACGAACGTAGCCTGCTCCGTACTATGCAGCCCATCGTCTGTGATCCCGGTCGACCAGAAGTTGTGGAATTGGTTGGAAACTGTATCCACCGCGAGGGGTAAAAGAGGTCCAGCGGAACGAGATGGCGATACGACTGTGTCATCCGCAAATCTTTTGTTAACTTCTTTCATGCCGTCGAAAAAGTTTTTCTGGAACCGTTTGCGGCGGTCCGGAGTGTAATCGGCCGTTGCGATGTAAAGGCTCCAGAACCGATGGAGTTCCGCAAGTGTTCTCTTGTCGCATACAGTCAGAAAGCGTGCATATGGGCCAGCGTTCCATGATTCGAGATCCTTCGCCAATGTCAGGAGTTTGCGACACTGCTCAATGAGCAAGCTCAGGGATTCTTGATCCAACACGAAGTGATAGAATATATTCCATGTGAGATCCATCCTATCTTGAGCACCTTCATCAGCCAAGAGCGTGAACAGTATTGCATTGCGTGCTAACCGAGAGGTTCAAGACTCTGATGAACGCAAGGAGAAGTGCGTGGCCCTACCAAGTACGGCGGCTTCCACATCGCAGCAAGTTATATCCAATTTCTGCGGTTCTGCACAACTCTTAGTAGAATGTCCCGGACGAATGAGAAGGCGCGGGGGCACGCACCAATGTCGGAATTCATCTCGTTTGTATGTACAGTGTACAAGATGTGTCGAGGATCGCCACACGCCAGGAGCAGAATGTTTGCTTGTTGTTCGGGAGGGAGGTGTTCAGTTAACCGCACAGCGGATGTGTTGCCAATCGGATAAAAGTATGTGGTTCCGCGAAAGAACAGAGGATGCGACATTTTGAGCAACTGGGTGCAATCAAGGCCTTTGGAAAAGTCGGGATAGTACAAGTAGCTTGTTGGTAGCGAATTTGTCGACTCAGCAAGCGTTTACTTGAAGATCAACGACGATCTTGAACGCGGAGTCGGAGAATCAAGCAGTCCAAGTTGCAGCATGGCCAACACCGTGATGTTCCTTGTCGGGTGGCGGCCCCTTTCCGTCGATAACTATCATGGCTGTGGCAGTTCTGACAGCATGCTTGACTCCAAGCAAGAAAAAGCAGAAGAAAAAAGACAAAGACCATCGCTAAGTTGGACACAGGCCCCTACTATCATAATCAACATATTCGGATCCGGTTGAACTTGCCCAATCATCCCTATAAGAAAGAAAAAAAACTTCCACAACATCGTACACGCACGCACGCAACCAAGTTTAATAAAGGTAGCGGAATCCCCTCCGACGGCGCATGGCTTCCTCGAACGAAATGCCTTCCAACCTGGCCGCCTCCTCGATCCGCTCCCGTTCGGGACCTTCCATGACTGCCCGTTCTTCCCGTTCCATCCGTTTGTTCTCGCGTATTAGCATTTGTCGCATGACTAGGTACACACATGTGAGCGAGTGTTTGACCAAGACAAAAAAAGTGTGGGTGTGTGGAGTGGGGTGCACGTCTCAACTGACCCAAACTCAAGATGCTCGAGAGCACGAGACTGCAAAGCGCGATGATCATCGACTGATGGTATTCCGGACCCCAGTTAGCTTTCCATATGTATGACCCCATCCTAAGGGAGTCAGTTAGCATCTTTGAGTGACACTACCTTCTGGGGCACGAAATAACAGACGCACAAGTTCCCGAGGTTTCCTACTCCATTGACCAGACCTATCGCCACCGATCTCTTGGCAGGCGGACGTGGAATCGCATTCGAGACCCAAGTCAAGGTCAGCGCGAAACCTATTTGACATGTTTCAGGAACCTCGAGGGATAAATGCTCCACATTATACGCACCACAAGCACCGGTAGTCATGAGGAAAAGCGAAAAGTATCTTCCACCGGTGGACATGGTCGCTAAAGAAATAATGTATCCGACGATGACGACCCACCACCACGTTGTTATGTGGAAAAAACGCTCTCCGGTTCGGTCTATATGCTTCCAGATCAGCATCCGACTTCAACCTTTCCTGCAGTTGTTACTTGCCGCAATTCAATGCATTGATCACACAACATATCGAAGCGAATACCCACGGGGGTCTGTACCGAGAGAATCAATGAAAGGAGGGGCCAAATGAACATCAGCGTACTCACGCAGCCATCAAGAGGGTATCAGTTATGTTGTACCCAAGGGTTGCAGTCAAGCTAGGAAGCAACTGTCATGAGCATCGTGGCAATACACTGCGCGTTCGGTGGAGACTCACGTCGGGAAGAAATTGATATTACTCAGCCCCAAGAGCTGAGAACAGCTCATGAACATGAAAATCCAGACCTTGACATCACGAATAGCGAGCTTGAAGCCATCAAAAATTCTGTAGGCAACAATCGATTGTCGTACATTTTCGCATTGCAGCAAAGGATCAAACAATGAGCAAAGACCATGTCAGCATCTCGAAGCACGCACGTTGCATCGGAAGAATCTTGATCAGCTTCCCCTGCATCTTCTGCCAGTCTCACTTGCGCCAGGCGGCGCTCCGCGGGAGACATCCATCGTGTGTTGTGGGGCTGACAACGGAAATAAGTCAGTCGATGAATAAATGCCGTCGCGTTTCTTGACACTCACGAAATTTGGGAGAAGCCATCTGGGATGGTCACGAGGAAGACGATTAGGTTCCAAAATACTTCTCCTGACTTTGGAAGATGAGGCACGCACATAGTCAGGAGCCCAAAGAACATCGTGATGGCGCCCTATACATAGACACAACACATCCCATCAGCGTAGCCCGAGAAAAAGCCCGGAGAATCAGAGAGTACCTCAATATAGAACAGCCTTAGGGGTCCATGAGCTGGCATCATGAGGAGGGGAGTACAACTACTCACCATCGCCATGCAGCAATACCGAGCTTTCCTTGCATGTTTCCCAGAATTCCAGCCGCTATGAACTGACGACAGATATAACTTGTAAAGCTCCGCAAGGATCGGACTTACACTGCCAAATGCGTTGGATATCAATAGCCCAACATAGAAAACAGCTGAGCGTAGTGCCAGTTCCTATAATGAATGTAGGCACATGAGAAAAGTAAAGGGAAGAAATAGAGGGATAGTGAGCCTACCCTCCTGGTGTACCATCTTGACAAAAGGTACATGCACCCCGGATAGAAGGCCGCCTACAACAACGAATTAAGCCAAATGGTGATGCAACTTTCAAAAAAAGAAAAAACATACTTCAGGAAGCCCGATGAATATACGACAGGCCATCATGCCAGCAAAGTTTTTCGTGACCTGCGAATAGATCTGAGTGGTATGCCATAGCTCCAGGAAAGATGAGACCGACTCCAGTCAGTGCGCTCGTTAAACCCCAGAGCACGACGCAGGTTCCAATGTACAAAGATGGTCTTCACATCACGCGGGCGCCGTCACTCCATGTAGCGTCGGACATATGCATGATGCACAGACCTTGATATATAGCCCAAGACCTAGGTCGGCTTTTGAGCTCGGGGACACGACAGAGAATAACCTATCGAGGCGTACCATGTTGGAGGGGATCTGCGCAGGGCAGTAGGACGCATACAGAACGGCAAGGATAGTTTCATATTCGACGTCTATACCCGAGTCAAGCGTGAACTCATGCTAGGTGTGGAACCAGATTACCCGTCAGGCCAAGATCTGCCTCTAAACCCTGAAGTCTAGCAGAAGTGATAGCCACACGCTAGACAATGCAACGAACATCCGACTCATGAACAACGCTGCCAAACTGTAACAATGGATAAACTTACGTCAATATAATTCATCAGATAGATGATGACGACAGTGGGCATCAATCTCGTGTCGAGCTTACGCACGAGATGGCGTTCCGCTGTCTTCCTGTTCCCTTCTTTCAGTAAGACAAAGTCGTCTGGTTTGCCCTCCACATTTTCCGTGGACGACTCGGACTTCTTCTCGTCGAGCGACATCACTGTTGCATAAATATGGGGCAGTGAAAAGGCGACGGTGGTGTTCGAATGAACTGCTCCTCCACATTCTAAGGTATTCTTTATAGAACCGCAGCACACGAGAGCCAGCGCCACAAACCTCATGACCTATTCGAGTAAGTATGTTTGGGCGTTCAAAGTTGCACAGAGCGCTAGAAATAACAGGAAAAAGATCCAGATCAAAATAGCCCAACTGTCCCAGAAGATTAAAGGATACATACCCTACGACACCGTCCGCTTAAACATAAAGCGCCAGGGCATTAGTCTGGGCACGGCGGTATTCTGGAGTCACAGTGTCCGGGTCATCTGTGTTCCATGCGAGGACGAAACCCATGCGAGGGAATGCAAAAGCCTGAGGACGTGCACTTTTTTTTCAGGAAGGGATCATAAAAGAAATTTCAAGTTGATCACCCTGAAGCGGCACAACGTTGACTCCATGCCTATTTTGGTCGATGACAAAGAGTTTCAATGGAGAGTTCGATGGACTAGTAGCAACTTATTGCAACACTGATAAGCAGTTACTAGTCAACCCTAACACGCATCAAAACGATGACTGCGACGGGGACAGAACGCCAGGCCCAACGTGAGGAGCAAACAGGGGACATCCTCCATCGACACCCCTAGGAGTCCTCGGCGCGTGAATGCATTCGAGCTTTCGTCAATCTCCGTGGCTTGCGGCGGGTGCATCACAAAAGTCTCGCATGTTCGCTGAATATAACAACAGCGCCGCCCGGACCTTCTTCATAAAACGTGCGACGAGTATAAACCACCGCATCTCGTTTGGGGTGTAGCCGCTTGCATGTCACTGGATATAAACTCTCGTAAGTAGACCCGGCCCGGGGAGAGAAATGAAGACTATCGTTTCTTCTCCATTGGGAACCACCACACCCTCAGGTTTCAGCTCGTCCACCTTGGCGTCATCGAACCAGCGGAGACATGACTTACTATTTGTGGTGCTACTGTTCAAACGAATCCGTGGAAAACTCCATGGCACCATGCCGCAGACGCTGGGATGTCAATGCAGTACGTGGCACACCGTCTAGGGGCATACACATCGGTTAAAAGCCTGGGAAAAGACGACAGTACCTACTACAAAGGTTCTGTAATGGGTCGCAACTTCAGGTTCACCGGTTGATCATGATTCTGCAAACAGTCCTGCGCGAACACGATGGGCTCGAGGAATCAATTTCGGAACATTTTCAAGTTCCCACCAGCCATATAGCGTCATATGCTTTCCACAAGTGTCCGTGTAATACTAATGCGGGGGCTCGACATTCGTAGTCATGATCATCGTCCGAACCACTCCTCTCCGGGTGAACTAGTACAGATAACGGAACCCCCTTCTGCGTCGTACAGCCTCGTCGAACGTAATGCCCTCCAACTTGGCCGCTTCCTCGATTCGCTCCCGTTCTGGTCCATGCATCAAATCGAGC
>JBBPQP010001085.1:0-13402 GCA_038092555.1 Boletus subgraveolens | reverse complement strand
TGCCACGAAACTCGAGCGGTGGCGTTTGCTCACTTGGATCTACAAGTGGTGTCGTCTACGACGTGTCGGGGTGCATCGGCGTCGGCGAATTTAACACGAACAACGGGAATTATGTCACCTTCCGACCCAGCACCGATGCAGTGTCCGACTCACTCAAAGTCGATGGATCTGGAAGCGGAGCGACGTATTTACCATGACCCGCACGCGGCTCAACCGGGTGGCGTAAATGTAAGGTGTACGTCTTCTATGAACTCATAACTCTCATACCTATGCTGACAAAGGGACTGTGAAGCAACGAACTAGGACATTAATAGGTGATACACCAAAATGGCAGTTCGAGAAGTGCGGTGTTATCATCGTGGAAGAACAAACAACCCTCTTCGTTTGACTCTCTGGTCTGTCCAGGGGGAATAATAATCCATTGGTGGAGTTTGTCGCTTTTTGCAAGGATGCAATAGATGCCTATTCTACGATACTGTGATCACCACCCTTTGCAGCGCGGATGGCATCATTCTTCCTCTTCACATTTTCTTGCCTTAGATACTCCCGAATTTCCTCTGGTATGGTTGGTACACCATTGTACGTGCTCGGCACTGGCTCGCCGAACCCCTCGAACACCTGAAAAACCGATGCACGTTGGTTCCACTAAAGTCAACCTCCACAACCGCAAGACATACCGGCACTACGCCTGTCCATACCCTCTTGACGAGTTCCCTGTCCTGTACATCCGATCGCTCATCATGCGGACCCTCCGCTCTTACCTTGGCGCTTGCGCTTACTATGTGCACTTTGAGGATCCGCGTGCTTTGCATCTCTGCATTTGTGGGTGGGTTCCGGGAAGTTTCCCACCGTTTGGGTAGGACACCATTGGTGAGGAGGGTCATCGCCCAGAGCTTCTCGTCGGCGTCCAGGACGACGGTAGCGGTACCTTGGAGGACGGCCGAGCGATAGTTGTAACTATGCGAGAAGGGGCTTAGGGCGAGTACGAGGCCGTCGACGTGGGTCGCTGCGATGCATACGGGTAGTCCATCCGATTCGCTTGCGTCCGAGGCGGAGGCGGTGGGTGAGATCTTCATGAGACGGCTGGATACGTGACCTAGAGTGTGTTCGAGACGATCAAGACATGTAGATTTTAGATTTTCCAGCATGCAGAGGGGATGGTATGACGTCCTTACCGTGCAGATAACATGCAGGCGCGTCGTCGCCGCCTTTGGGATAGACACCCGTCTTGCCGATCATGGGTAGTATGATTGGTATACGCTCGTTGGGGTCGTCATAGGTGCCAGAGGGTGAGGGTGGAAGGAAGGAGACATGCACAACGGACGCAGCATTGACGATGCCATGGACGGTCTCGTAGTCGTATGCCGCTATCGTCAAAAAGTGTATTTAGTTAGCAACTCGGCATTAGTTGGCTATACCTAGGCTGCATTGAGCGGTTGGAGGGGTCCGAAGATCTCACCTCGCTTGTTCAACCTGTTCACAGCGTTCCTCCGTTCTTTGGGATAGCTGTCCATGAACGCTGATAGGTACTGACCTGGAACTCGATTAAGCACCTGTGAACTTAAATATCACGGTGACCCGAATCGACCGAGTCGGACCGAGTCATAAAAGCTGCGCTTAATTAGGCGGACGCCGGAGTGGCATTAGGGGCTACCCCTTGATCATGAGATCTAACCTCGGGTCGCAAATGCACATGAATACGGAATGCTCAAGCGCTCACCCCACATAGTATGCATTGTCTCTGGCTCTCCTTCGAAGCAGCCTTTTACCATCTGAAAAATGGTCCACTCTTCTGGAAACAGTATCCAATCCCCGCATCTCTGCTGTGTCTAATCTCAGCTTATATCAAGACGGTCACTGGATTGGTACTCAGTCTTTTCTTCCCAACTACTGGCACCCCTGCCACTTTCAGCCTGTTGTCCCTTTCTGTCATGACACCGCATCTTGTCTGAAAAGCGAACTGGAATCAAGCCTGGATTTATTCCGCATCCAATTTGTCATCCCTCGATCTTGAAACGCATTGCTACCAGGTCAGTCCCACATGGACCCAATTCGCCACCATATTAGAACGTGCATTATCACTCAAAGTGCTTCGTTTATGCCATTTGACACCACCAGCGCTCATGGAGTACGGTATGGAATTAACACACTTGAGCCTCACCTTTGATTCATCACGGGATGCCGCCATACTTCTCCACAGGTTCTACCTGCCGGTGCTTAACACTTTGACTCTGACTCGACACTCCTGGTTCACATTCTTCTGGAAGGTTCCCGGGTTCGAGTTAGCGTTCCCTGTCCGAAAAAAAGCCCGCCAACTTCTTCGGAATTCTCCAGAATATTAATGTCAAAGGCGTTACTAACAGCGTGGACGTGGAGTGGCTGAAGGACAGTTCTGAAGATGTTCATCTCCGCGTGCGTCCGCACTTTCAGGGTTCCCTCAAGGACATATAACGTTAGATACGATCCGCCAAGTTGCAAGAGGCTTGTCCCCGTAACTCCATGAAAGAGAGATGATAGAAATTTGGAGGGGTGGGTTGTAACTTGACTAAATATTAGCGTGTTCGATGGAAGCTCCGAGGCCTTGACGGGGCGACTTTCGCCAACAGGGGTTGATCATCTCAAACCGTTTGATTGGTCTAACCCCGCGAGGTGATGGACATCTAGAGATTTTTGGGAAGTTGATGGTGTCCACCGACTAATAGATTTCACAGAATGTAAACCATCGGGACTAGAGGAAGAAATCATGTATGGGGTGTCGTTGAACGTTCGGGAACAATAACTGGGTACCTGGTACAATTCAATCTCCTATTCGCGGGCCATGTTCGTAGGTCCGTTACCAGAAATTAATCGATATGAAAGACGACGAATTGGCGTCGTAGATCCAGAACGCCACGCGTGTTGGATATTTGATATTGATATACCCGTTCATATCTGCCAGATCTCGGTTGTTATGATTCACAAAAGCGATTTTCTGTATCTATCACATGCTAAACATATCCACGCCCGAGGGAATAAAGAAAAATCAGGTACGTAATCTCATATAACGTCGAATTGCACCAGGCATTCGCTCATTTCGCTCAAGAAAAAAAAGGCCATCGATTTGCCTAAGTTTTTTTGTCAGCTTCCAAAGTGCCTGAACACCCTGATGTCGACGACTGGGTGACATCGGCTTTTTCGCTGTCGCTTATGCGCCTGGACGCTTGTCCAGGTAATGCTGTCGAACCGACCTCGGTCTTCGTCGACAGTCCTCCCTGCCAACCTATCCATCGTTGACGTGGACAGTGTGGACCTCTCAGAAGGAGGATGCAGAGTTGCCAAATGAACCAAGCCATGGCTAGAAGCGCGTTCGCCCGCCAGCCGTAGTTGACGAACACCTGTGTGCCCACAGCCGTGCCCATCACTTGCCCGATGAATATCTAGGTAAAGGGGAGAATTAGGAGACGAATGACCGACGAGAATGCGTCGTTCGAACGACGCACAGCAAGCAGAAGCACTGCATTCAGTCGGGAACGGGCTGTATCTGAGATGCTACGAATACATCATCAGATCTCTATAAGAACAAGTCCTTGGAGAACGTCGAGAAGGACGCCGATGCTCACCCAAAGATAAGCGTCGCGAGAGAAATCTGCTGAATCTGTCGGGATACGTCTAGACCAAAGCAAGCAATGATCACCGCAGAAACGTTGATCCCCCCAGCTCCAGTCTCAACAGCTTGAAAGACGATAAGAAAGAGCGTAGCCACCAGGGCTATGTTCCATGGAGTCATTCTGTCGATGACCCGACCCATTAATGGCACGATTACCACACCCAAGATACCAAAGAGGCCGAAAAGACCGATCAAGACGCTGGGTAGGTTCGTCAATTCATGCACGACCTGTTCTGAGCAAAACTCACGTAGAATAGTTGTATGGGGGCCCACCGAGCAAGAAAGTGAGCGTGACCCAAAAGTTTGTGTAACACGCGCTCGCAGTAATGCTAATGAGCGAGATCTGAACCACCAGTGGTTCTTTCACCATGAATTTTGCCATCGAACTGAACATCCCAAGGTACGACAGTTCTCGATTTTTGGCCGGATAGTCGGGGAGCACCAAGTATGATCCGACCAGGACCAAACCTTGAATGCAAATCGACATCCAGTAGACATATCGCCAGCTCACGAAGTTGGCAACCACGCCGGACAGAACCCGGGCGATAAGGATGCCCAACAGGAATCCCGATGTTACCAAGGATATAGCAGATGCACGGCGCTCTGGAGGTGCCAGATCCGCTGCGAGCGGTATAAATATTTGAGGAGAGACAGATGCGAACCCAATTAAGAAGGAGATCACTTCAAAGACGTAAAGGTTGTTCGTGATTGCAAGTCCGATCGTAAGACATGTCGAACACAACACCAGGATGAGGACAAGTCCACGACGGCGCAACATGTCACCCATGGGGGAAATGGTCAGGAGTCCAATTCCATACCTGTTATTATGAGCGGGGGTGGATTGAGAAGCCAAACAGGAACAGCCTACCCTGCCTGTACTAAGGTGGGTACTCTGATATGATACATCAGCAGGGCTTTCTACGTGCATGGGGGACACAGTCAAATACCTTGATACTTCGTCATAGGTAACGGAGAAGGAATTTGACAATTGAACTACGATTTGTGCATGAGCCGGGAAACCGGGCCATGAGCGCGACCACCCTTACTCAATATGGGCTGGCAATAGTAGAGATTGGCACAAACTGGTCGCGTCATGAGTGTACGAGAATATATGCAACAGTGGCTAGGCTCACCCAGAGTGGTACAAATGCCAAAGAATACGTTCAGAAACATGCCGAAGTGGAACGGTTTGTCTGGATCATAACGAAGTCGTTTTGGGATGGGTAAGAACCCAAAGTCGTATCGGTACGTAGGATGTCGACTGTCTAGCGTTTGTTCGATCGATGCAGGTATAACTGCTATCGGTGACTTAGCAGTACTTGTGCCAGCTGGGGAGGTCGACATTGTCCGTGGTGCAGAGGAGACGGAGCCCCATCTCGCACCCAAGGACACGTATTTATAAACCTCTTGGGAAGACACCAGGTGAATTCGTGACCACGAAAGGGTATTTTAGCAATGAAGACTGCATATTGGTATGTAAGCTGGTCATGGGGTACCATACGTCCAGCGAGGACAAGAGGGATAGAACCGGCCAGTCAAGTAAAAACCGGTTTCGAGTTGACAGCGTGCTGGCGTCGTGGATCCAGGCCAATTGAACGTCGTGTGCCCTAGACGAGAAGTTGTAGAGCAGAACTGGGGCCTCGTACACGCATCGTGATAGCAAATTTTGCGCATTAGCTTTCGTGACATCGGGGACAAGACAGCTCAATAAACTGTTACCAAACAGTCTTCCTCGTTGAAAGAGTCCTGGTGCGGGGCCCATCATTAAAGAGTGCAGGCGTGCCTGTTTAGAGAGATATTTGTCTTTCTGGTAAAACACCTTACCTGTAATTTGATTAGTGGTTTGGGCCAGCACCGTTCAACGTTCAATATTCAATGTTGAACGTTGATTTACAACCGGTACATAAACGTCACAAATTAGCATCTGCCTCCTGGGCACTGCCACAGTCTAAATTACTAGTGGGTAAAATAACACAACGCCGTCAACAAAGTTTGGAGGTAAGGTACGTAGGCAAGTTTAATTTAATTATGACCATAGCGATGGGTGAGGAAGATGACTGTACGTGGTTGCGAACGAAACACTAAGATAAATAACCAAGAACAAAAGTTTCAGGGAGGCAATATGCAAAGTGCGACAGGAACGGATCGTTGGCAAGCCTCCTTCACGTTTCGGGGTTCTCGCGTTCAGTCCGATTTAAGTTGGGATGTGCAATGTCGTGTATAGAGGACGTTTGAGTCGCGGGAGTTGCAGTGCCATCTTGCTTTTGCTCCACCTGATAGGAGAATCCACCCTCGTAGCCAAACCACGTGTATCGCTTGCAGTTCGGCCCCCGAAGGAAGAGAACAAACAATTGCCACCCATAAAACGCCATCGAAAGTGCGGAAGCAGCACGCCAGCCACGATCCAAGAAGACTCGTGATCCCACAGACGTGCCCATCGCTTGCCCCGCAGAAAGCTATACGAAGCATCCAAGAGAATCAGCGAGAATTTATAATCTGTCCGTGACGATGACATGCATACCGAAAGCGTCAGGACAGCGTTTAAACGTGACCGAGCATTTTCCGAGATCCTAGTCAGGATATAGATTAGATAGCATCGTCCGAGGGTCCAACGGTGAAGACTTGCCCAAAGACTATGGTCTGCAGAGAAACAGTCTGTGATTGTCGGAAAGCGTTAAGCCCGATGCAAAATATGATTACAACAGCTATATTGATCCCTGCAGCTGCAGTCTCGATGCTTTGCAAGACAAGAAGACAACAGGTCGCTACAAGCAATGACAACCATGGGCCAAGTTGATGGCTGAACCACCCAAATAGAGGTCCTGCAAGCACGCCCAGGACTCCGACGAGACCAAATAGGCCAATGTACAACCTAGGAGTTAAGTTTCAACCAGCTCAACGCGACTGCGGGGGAACCTACGTTGAGTAATAATAAGGTGAACTTCCCAAAAAGAACGTCAGAGTCACCCAGAAGCTTGACCAGCACGCAACGGATGCAATATTGATGAGCACCGCCTGTATGAGTCGCGGTTCGGTGACGAAATATTTGGCCATCGTGTAAAATATTCCGAAGTAAGTGAGATCAAGATTTTTGGGTGGTTGATCCGGTATGAGCAGGTATGCTCCACACAAGAAAATAACCTGGACCCCGATGGATACATAGTAAACCACGCGCCATTGAAAGAAGTAAGCAATAATGCCGGCTGTCACACGAGCTAGTAATATTCCCAACATGATGCCGGACTGCAGAACTGACACCACACCCCCGCGCTGTCTTGGAGAAGCCAAGTCCGCGGCAAAGGGTATAAGAATTTGAGGGGTAACATTGAACACTCCAAGAAGGAATGCGAATGCCTGAAAGACGAGGAGGCTTCTTGACAGAACCAAACCAACCGAGAGACATGTTGTGATGGTCACTAACGTCAGAATTAACTGACGTCGCCAGAGAAGATCCCCCAGAGGGGATATGAACAACAGCCCAATACAATATCTGTTGTTACCCGGGCATGTTCAGTTTAGATAGATTAATAGAGAGTGACAAAACATGCCCAGCTTGGTACATCGTAGGAACTCTGAAAAGACATCAGACAAGAACAATTTTGAATGAAGTCGCTCACTGTGATACGTCCGCATATGTCGTTTGAAAATCAATCGACATCTGGACTGCGGACCGAAATGAACCTGCTGGAGGTGGATGGTAAGGAAGACAAGGAAGACGTACTTAGGAGTGGTTGACAGTAGTACAAATTCGCCACAGCTTCTAGAGATCAGAAAGGGTTCTCTTTGGTGGTGGAACACTGACTGAGTGCACATCCCGAGCCAAACACGATCCTGGACCACGGTCCGAAATAGAACGGATGAGCAACAGAGTACCTGAGTCGTTTTGGAACAACAAGGAACCCAAAATCCCTATGCGGCACGGGGGATTCTTCGAAAGTCGAGAAGGCCTGCTCCACGTCCATCATGTAACCAACGATGACAATAAACAGGAGGGGACGCAGAAGCACGAGCAGCTGCGCGGACAGGCTGAGGTATATAACCTTGCGGCCTACAGGTCAACGGGGATATGAATCATCGCCTTGACCTGCAGACGTAATTTTACTTTCCGCCATGCGGGCACCTGTACTGGCACGCGCAAAAGGCATATTGATTACCGCAGGATGCATGACAGAATGAGGTTGAGACCAACGTGCCGCTTGTTTCAGATAGAGAACGGTTGCTCTTCAAGGAATTTCAGAGAGTTCATTGCGGAAAAGGCTCAACTGTGCCCCCGCCCTGATCCGGCGAGCGGATGCGTGAACAACAAATGATGGACGACCGAATCCCAGTATAGAATGTGATAAGAATTGGAAGTGGACGAACTGGTGGCGCCCTCTGCGGCGACCCTCTGCGGCAATCATTTAAATGGAAGATTCTGCTTTCCAAGGTCCAGCATTGAACAGGCCTCCAGGTTGGGCCTATGAATGATCGAGAACGAGGGCAGGTGCCAAGAAGCTAGGCACAAAATGAGGCCAGGATGACAGCCTGACTTGGAGCTAGCAACAACTCACTCAACATGGCAACGTCCCCACCCCTTGAACGCGTGCCATTCGGAACACGTCGAGTTTTGGGCGTGGTGGACTTTATGCGCCGGCGCAAGTGGTAACCTTGGGGCACATATGTTAGGTGGGGTTGATTTTATCACCACTGTCGGTCCGATGAAACTGGGCAAATCGTTGTGGCAAATGGCCGCGATATACTGAACTTGCAGAGTCAGTGATTGTGGTGTTTCCACGAAGTCGAAATGCTGACAATCATATTTGCCATGCTTTTACGCAAATCAACATGCACCTACATACCTGCAAGCATATCTCCGCCGTTTTCACACATCACTTTCAAGCAGTGTCTGGTATTTCCACCAACCTGTGTCGAGACTCGACATCGCTGAGGAGGTAGAAGAATTCAAGATGGTCCAATGAACCGAAATTTCTCGCCTTTCCAAACTGTAGGCATTTTCTTGAATTTTCCAATCTCGAGCCTGCCCAAGTCCTTGCACAAACACTACCATATATCGCCGGGCATTTCGGGAGCGGATGTGGGTTAATTTTACTCCCTCTGACCGCATTCCTGGAAACCAGGCACGAGTCTGTTTGTTTATGTAACCCGTTGAACCTCCGTTGAAATCGTATCCTGCTCCGAGTACGACCATGAAATGAGATATCGTCGTTTCTCGACGTGATATCCAACCCACCCATTTCCTCCGTTTTTCGACTCAAATCGGTGACTCGAGTGGGTTCGACACGTCTTGCTGCGTCAGAGTCTAGAATCTTTACAACACGTTGTCCCCAGTGGCTCTTGCGCAGGACCTACTTGCTTAGTCCAGGATCCAAGGGAACCCACCTACATTTTGCATGTTGTCATCAAGCTGCGTTGGAAGGGACCTCCATCCTCCTACATTTCACTGTCTCTTGAATGCGTGGATCTGATGTGGCCCCTGTCAATCAGCAAGTACCTCCGTAGCGTGCTCCGTGGTGTAAATCGCCCCATTTCCTCCCTCCGCATGGAATCACACTTGGTAGCCTGGCGGGACTCGAGATCGTCTTCCGTCCATCGCGATTCTCCTAGCACGCCATCTGGTAATCTCCACTCGCTCGATAGCTTGCCTCTTCGTCTCATTAGCCCCTATTTTCCATGTACCTCGCCTTCCTGCGGTGATACCTAACCCCTCCACTAGGTACTCTCGGGCTTTATTCGCGCAATGGCAGATACACAGCACCCGGACTAGCACCGGACAGATAACGTCGATGTCATCACGTTTATGGCCCACTGGCTCGTTCGGACAATCCATATCCAATCTATATCACCCAACCAACGATTCTACAACGCACGTTATGATGCGGGTCGATGTACAGACAATACACAGGACACTTCATCCCTTCACTCCATACCCTTCTTCCACCGTCAGTCCCCCATCTTTTAAACTAGGTGCGGTTATGCACGTTCTCGAGCTTCCAGGCGTCCACGCCTCGATAGTCGCCTGTGTCGTTGTCCCCGTTTCTGTTCCGCTACCCACATTCGCCCAGTGCGAAGCGGTCTCGGTACGTTCTTGATACAGCTTCCGATCACTGGGCGCAAACCCACCTTCGTACCCGAACCAGACATGCCGTCCGCAATTCGGTCCACGCATGAACAGCACGAGCAGTTGCCACCCGCAGAGACCAACCGAGAGTGCGGCTGCCTCGCGCCAGCCGTATCGGAGGAAGACGTGAGATCCGACGGAGGACCCGATGACTTGACCTGCGAAGAGCTGTCGACAACAAAATGAATAAACACATGAATGGAAAGATAGCGCGGCGAGGTGTCAGTAAGAGAAACACTCGCACTCGAGAGAGACAAATGCGGTCAAGAACCATGCGGAAGCGGGACACGTACTGAAACCGTAAGGATAGCATTCAAGCGCGAACGTGCCTCTTCGGAAATACTGGGCGTTTCAATTCGTCATCCATCTCGGGAAGCCTTCAATCGCAAAACCTTGCTCACCTAAACACGATCGTCTGCAACGACACTGTCTGCGTCTGTCGAAATGCATCGATCCCAAAGCATACGATGACGACGACGACGATGTGGATCCCACCGGCGGCCATTTCGATGCTCTGCAGGACCAATAGGCAAAGCGTCGCTACAAGCACAGAAAACCAGGCACCGAGTCGCTCAATGAAGCGACCTGCCAGCGGTCCCGAAAAGATGCCCAAGATTCCGATCAGCCCGAATAGACCGATATACAACCTAGACATCCAAAAATAAACGCGTTAGAGCCACCATCCATGTTTCATCATTCGGCCAAGCATAGAAGGTCACCCACGTCGAGAAATGATACGGCTCGTCACCCAACAAAAAGGTGAGTGTCACCCAAAAATTAGACCAACACGCCACTGAGGCAATATTAATCAACGTCGCTTGCACGAGTCTTGGTTCGGTGACGGAATACGTAACCATGGTGTGTAAGATCTCCGCATATGTGAGGTGGGGATTCTTGGGCGGGTAATCCGGTACGAGGACATAGGCACCGCACAAGACGACGAGCTGCACGCCGATGGCCATGCAATACACAGTGCGCCAGGTGGAAAAGTAACCGATAACACCGGAGAGGACACGAGCGAGGAGGATGCCAAGCATGACACCGGACTGGAGGATCGAGGCGACGCGGGCGCGATGTTGTGGCGCGGCGAGGTCGGCCGCCAAAGGGATGAGAATTTGAGGGGTGACGTTAAACACGCCGATGAAGACAGCGAGCGTACAGAAGACGACGAAGTTCCGTGACAGAACCAAACCTATCGAAAGGCAGGTTGTGATGCAGACGAGAGCCATGATCAGCTGACGACGCCGAACCAGGTCACCGAGAGGAGAGATGAAGAATAACCCAATACAATATCTACCATATGCGAACGTCATGAGTAGCGGGCTCCATCAAGACACCGGAAACGTACCCTGCTTGATATATGGTGGGTATCCTGAAACCCAGTCAACAGTGTCCGAACGAACGCAACTTGAACTCACCATGCTACTGTCGAATACGTCTCATTGAATGAATTAGCTATCTCGACTGGGAAGGTAACACGTGAGCAACGTATGCACCACGCGAGACAAACACATCCTACTTAGGAGAGGCTGGCAGTAATATAGATTGGCCACGACTTCCCAATGTTAGCATAACCACGCCATCATATCGATGACTGCATGCTCACCAAATGTACAGCCAAGACTTAGGCCAATTTGGGTCCACCGCCCAAGATCCAGTTGCCGGCCAGGGTCGTAGCGCAGCCATGCAGGTACAACCAAGACCCCGAAATCCTTGTGGGGGTGAGCAATGGGCTCGGGTTCCAACGTTGTTGAACTGGAGCCCGCTGCTACGTGCTCTGAGTCCCTCAGGGTCAACACCGACAGTGACCAGCAACGCCGAGGGCTGCCCGAGCCATCGAGCATGATGGACTATATACCACCCCTGCTGAAGTCCCGTCAGTAAGAGTAAGCTGTTGGAAAAACAAAGTGAGGGACTGCAGTTGGAAGGCAGAAGGAACGGGGTCGGAAAGACTCATGAATTACCAGTAAAAGGTGGGGATGTATCATATACGTATGACAACCTCCTCAGGGCCATTTTTACAGGCACCGTATAGACCTTGGCGAGCGACATGCCGGCTCCATTTCCGCAGGGTCTTGTGTCCGGAGGATGGTTTTGTTGACGGGGATGCTGTGTGGATCTCCGAGGACCCTCGTCCCCGAAATGTCAAAGACAAACTGTGGTCTAGCCAGCACCGACAACCACGCAAAAGTTCATTCATGTATAACAACGTGCACTTACACCTGGGCCACATCTCCAAAAAATTTGGTAAGTATGGCATGCCAGGCATGGCCCAAAGCGCCCCTGATCGGTTCCGTTGTCGGGGTCAAATGCTCAATTTACAATTTACACGCATTTATTAGCTTCCGACCGCTTACTTAATTTGTAGCATGCTTCATTTCAAAATCACAATAGAAACGCAAGTAGCCTATCTCTTTTGCGTTGGGGCTCTTCTCGAGGAGTCGATGATTCGGATGACCTACAAGCAGAGCCAACTTTACTGGAATACATGAAACGTGAAGATAGACCAATACAAACTTGCCTGCCCTAGTTATGATCATGGCCACGTCAATAAGGCATGTTTCATAGACCTTGAGGGATTGTACGCTTGCCTCGCAGCAATCAGAATAAACCTTCTCAATCCCTCCCCATCTTACATTGGGTTGTGTCGAATGCCTACTAGTAAGGATCTTGCTAGCTGACAACGTAATGTCATACTTTTCAGCGCAGTTCCATCCGTCGAGCCAGTTCAATATCTCTTCTAGCTTTTCCATGGTGTGAGATCACTCGTGAATGAGGTGGTCAACGAGTAGTGCAATTACCATCACTGTCATCACTGTCGTAGTTAATCATGTCTCTGTCTCTTTTGTTAACCACACGTCTGTCCTGTTGGAATAGCAATTGGGGGTGGTGGTTCGATACTTTTCAATCTCCCCTGGGCAGTATGATCTAGAGACCCGGGAACATCTTGCTGCCATCAAACCCTCTTGTGACGCGGTTCCTGAGTAGCATTGTTATGCGAAGATGGTCATCCGTGTTGAAAAATAGGCGTACCTTGCACTCTCGGGGAGATATGTAGAACCGCATGAAGGTGTAACTATCAAATTTCCGGACAAACCTTTCAGTCAAACTCGACGTGCCTCAGGGACGTTTATGGCTTGTCGATGCCAAGTTAACCCTATAATTTGGCATCTGGATGCAGGGCCAGCGGTCGGCCAAGTTGAAGGTTGGTTGTGAACCTATATGGCGATTCTCCGCTCTCCGCTTTGAGCGTTGCCAGATGCCGTATGTACGAGCCCTTGCTGTCGGCGTAGTAACTCGGTGGCAGTACCTGTGTGAGGAAGATACGATTTTGAGCATGTGGAGTTTGGAAAATGTGACGCCGCCTATCGTTATATCGGCATCGTGCGACCTGCGCACCAACGGCTCCCCACTAGGAGAATCAAAATCTCCTAACACATATGATGATTAGCGTTTGCTACACTCTCGGCGATGTCATTACAAGCATATCGACTGTAGTGGCCAGCACTAACAACGACCCACGCAAAAAGATCATTCACGCATACTATATAACAACAGAGGTCGCCCAACACGGTATTCGACTACTCTCCCGAGTTTGCGACGTTTGCCTCCGCTGCCCGTCCAGCTTCACGGAACGT
>JBBPQP010001084.1:0-13403 GCA_038092555.1 Boletus subgraveolens | reverse complement strand
TCATTGTAAAAAGAGGTCAATAGGATGACCATTTTGTTTGAGAGCCTCTAACTTCTTTAGAGACTCGTGTGCCAGAATATCTATCTGGAAATAGTCCTTGATTTCTTGTTGGAGTTGGGCCCAGTTTGGCCAGGCCTTTTCTCCGAGTAAGGCGCCAGTTGGATTACCGGCTGCGTCAAACTCCTTGTCTTCTTCACTGTCAAGGAACTTTTCCAGAGTGATCTGGGCGAATCCTTCTGCCTTCTTTTCGAACCTTGAGAGAACCGCAATGGCCCTCAACTTGTCCGATTTCCAATTTTGGGCTGCAACCCATAGGCGAAGTCGGATCCACCATAACCTAAATCTGGCTCTATCGCCATCCCACTTTTCTGGGTCCGCGATCTTTTTCGTCACTGACGACCTTTCGGATTCCAAATTGAGGTCTCGAATCCATGAGACCAAATCATCGATATCCAGTTGGTTCGACATCCTTGTTTCTTCTTCGGCAAATAAAAGCTAGAAAGGAAAAATGAGATCCTTACTGTGCAGTATCTTCCAACCACACTCTGGGGACTCGGCAAACGAAACTACGTAAAAAGTACTTCTTCAACCGGAGGTAATATCTTCTCCTCCGTAAGGTCTGATAACAGGTTCTCTGGTGACTGCAGCGACCAGGAACGAAACTACACATATACCAACGGGGTCCGCAGAAAGCCCGTGGTCTAACTATTCGTAAAAACTATGAAAAGACGCTCTACCTCCCAAATTACTTCGGGGACTACCAGTGTTCGATATAACCTCGGCCTAGGGCTGCACGACGACAGTTGTTCCCTAGTCGGTCTTAGCAAATTGGGCTCGACCCCAACGCTGGTATCACCTCAAGGGAGGGACTGAGAAATACTATCTAATGAGACAAAAGCTTGGGCTTCTAACCCACGTCCTAAAGGCACGGACGTAAAGAAATAAAAGACGTAGGAAAGCTCCCGTGGGCAACCACTTTAACCCTAGCGTCCGGGTAGTGTATTTAGTCTAATCCAAGTGTAATGATAGCTCAAAGGAACTACCACTAGCCGGACTTCGACAGAGCGAACACCGTAAGCTCGAAAGGGAAAAGAGTAAAGAGGATGAGGTTAGTCTTCGATCCTTAATCAGTGTTCGGAAACGACAATGACAAGTGGATTAGACTGGGGTGCTAAGATATAATGTACAGGTATATATACTGGAGAGAAGTGAGCACGGACCAGGTGCTGTAAATGGTAATTGCTAAGTATGGTCAAATGAAAGTACACGAATGTGAGAAAGAGAAGTTGATGATGGGAAAAAGAAGAGTAGCATCATGAGAGAAGAGCGGAAATTAATAACACGTGCTATGACATCATTGTGATCAGGTGACCTTTCCCACGGTCACGTGCAATGTGTCTAAATAGTTGAAGTGAAATGTTGTACAAGTGTGCGTGAATGAAAAGTTTGAAAATATTACATATCATAACAACTTTGGGGCCATCATTATTTTTACATGGGCATAATGGTTAGGTTGTACCATGGCCACATATGTCAAGTAACCATGTTCAAAAATACAATCCAAAAGAGATGCATCACAGTAGAGGACAGTTAGAGAAGAGTGGCAACGTTCATGATATGAAAGGAGTTTGTGCAGGAAAAAGTGGTGTCTACCCTGGTACAACTGGTTATCGTTAGTACCGACCATGAATGCATGGCCACCATGAACTATGTCTGATCATGAGAGAAAATACAACCAGTGCAACCAGCTACCCTAAGCATGTCTCAAGTCGAAGCACACTCCGTGTTTGAAAGATCCACCAAGCCTCAGAGTGATTTTCTCCACTGCAGTGATTAAGGTGATTGGTCAAGGCAACCATTTTCTGGGTAAGAGTCCAGATATTTCGGGTTGAATGTTGACTGCAAGGTATGATATGCAATGAAGGCATCTGAAGATGAAAAGCTAGGGTCAAGTTAGTCGGAGCAAGTGTGCGCAACACACACGCATGGAAGGTCTGAGGTGTCTGCAGAAGCAGAAAATGTCTTGTCCATGACTCGGTATAGATCATGCAAATCGTCGTCAATGCACATTGTATAACAAAGCCAGTTCGAATACAACGTATCCAGTTCAGGGGAAATGTCTGGAAGCGAGCAAGAAGAGCAAATGGAGAGTATAGCATCCATATGCTGTCGGCTGCAGTCCAAGATGTGGTGGATGGAGTACTCGCAGGTTTGGAGGGTCAGGGATGAGGAGTCGGGGTGTAGGAATGCAAGGTAGGTAGATCTGAAAGGTATCTCAATGAATGAGCTGTAACATGGTAGGGAACGTCTCTGCGAATGCAAGCTCTGTTATGCCATGTTGGAATGCATAGAAGGTGCAGGCAATGTGCGATAATCGCAGATCAAAAGCCTCCAGGAGTTGCCGGGTGGAAGAGATGGCCTCTTCTATTCAAATGCGCTGTATGGTGTGTTAGTACTAACAAACATGAGATGGCGGTCACCCACGAATTCATTTACACCTTGCTCAGCAGACAATGCAAAAGAAAACACCAGAGGGCCACCTGCAGGTTCATTCAACGAGGTAAAGATAGACATCTGAAAGGAAAGAGGGATAGGAAAGCGGATTCATCTTTTTATCACTGAGATGCACTCAGAGCTTGGCATAACCAAAATGGTTAAACACAAGCATGCCAGATTGACAAGACACAAAAGAAGTTCAAACTATGAATCCATCAAAGGTTCAATCGCCAAGAAAGTGTAGAGTGAGAAAGCGACAAATTATAGCTTGGCAACCCGAAGGGTTAAAATTGATCGCCAGGTCACTAAGCAAGAGTGTCACCGGGGTCAGATCGGACATGGAATTTCGACATCACCTCGCCTTCAGCAGCGCCAATGCTTCCTCAACAGCACACAATGTAAGCTTTCCCCACTGGGTGTCCAACTGCTGCATAAACACCAGGACATCCTTTGCCACTGACTCTTTACCCAAATCCTCTTGGTCACAAGCCATCTCATTCAACGCATCTTGCATAGATGCAACCAAGAAAGGCAGCGTGAGCGGCATGTATGCCTCTTCGTCCATGATAGGGTCCAACAGGTATGCTGGATCAGCATCTTTATTGATCATATCATGGTTGTGCTTGCTGTCAGAGGGATGACGAGGTGCATGATAATGTGAGAACAGCAAGGCAGACGTGGATGACATATACAGGGCAGAGGCAGATGATGAACAAGAGCGTGGGAGGTCTGCAGGGGTGGTTATTGTACTGCGTCCATAAAAAGGTTTGTTGTAGTCTTGAGACCCACCATCTTCGATGACAGGCGGGGGTGGCACTGGCATTGGCCGCACATCCCCATCCCAAAGGAGAATGCTTCCCTCTTCACGCAACCTGGCCATGGTGAACGAAAACAGCCGCTTGATCTTTTTGGTGGGTGGGTCTGTAGCTGTACTGGGTCCAGTGCTGGACATAGATGTGTTCACCGGTGCAGAGACCGGAAGCCCTCACTGCCTTTTTCCCAACTTATCTCTTCTGCGCTTTTTGGAATGGACGACCCGAGCAGCTAGAAGTGCCAATTCGGGGACACATTGGAGATGTGAGATTGTGAACCCAAGTTTTGATGCCTCCTTGTCATCCACTGCATTGCCAGCAGTGCACGTTTCTTCACCACATTCGTCTCATAGTTGCTTCTTGGGCATTGTGAGGGCCCCACACATGCTCTGCGAGAGAGAAGGACAGGAAATAAGAAAAGGCAGCAGGGCATTGTCCATATAGTACTTGCTATACTGTCGAAACATGTTTGCAGTGAGATCAGCGGTGTGCAGACGGGAAGGGTGTTGCAACTTGGGTTCTTGGGATGTCTAGAGAAAGAATCAGCAAACTAAGTGGAAACATGATTCAATAGTATTGTCTCACATTGTGTGCTTTGATGGGGCTAGCTGTCTCGCATGGACTAGGAGGCGTTGAAAATGTGGTAGACGATGCCCCAGGTGAAGGTGGGACAGGTCAGATTCCATTCGACTTAGGTTCAGGTGTGGGAAGGGTATGCAACAAGCTGACACTAGGACATGAAAGCGAAGTACAAGGGAACAGAGTAGAACGTGCATCTATGCTTGCTTGTGCAGTCAGCCTGGCAAACAGAGCAGCGGGTGGGATGAAAGGAACAGCATGGGAGTATTTTGTCTTGTGGAGCTCAACAACATGCTCCAAGTGCATGATCTCGTTGAGTGAAGAAGGACAGGGGTCTATGCCCTTGAGTAGAGTGACAAACAAAAGAAGAACTGCGCACCGATCATGTCTGCATCTATTTGTTTTGACTGGTAGCTTTGCACGACTCTACCAACGACACGGACAGGGTAGCCAGGGTTTGTGATGGGGAGTTGTGCTGTTTTTGTGAGTTTGCCGGCTTTGTTCTCACCAAGACTGATTCACTTGTGTGCAGAGTTAGGATGTCAATGTCAAAGAACACAATCGATCATGGCTGTGCCATCATCGACTGGTCAACTGGTCAGTGTTTGTAATATGAGTATGGATAGGACTGACTGGTATAAACAGCATGGTTGTTGTATTCTTGAACAGTGACGACCATGGCAACAAGAAGAACTGTGCGACAAGGAGTATGCCTGAGCCCAAAAAAATCCCTGGTGTCTAGATGAGTTGAAAGAGGGTGAAAGATGAGGCCGGGGAGGAGACAGACCTCTGTCTCTATTTTGACGCATGTTAAGAACATCGCACACAAAACAGGGTGCGATGGCGTCTTCGGTGAGCGTCCACTGATAGATTTGCTTGTGCATGTGGGGTCGGATGAAGACGGGACCATCTAAGCATGTCCCTTGCAAGCATCACGTGTACCAATGCCCTGCAATACCGCAGCATTCCTGCCTTTACAAATGGGCAAGGCCTTCATGCAAAACAGGAAGAACTATAGAACACACAAAAAAAGCTAGTTAACGGAAGTGAGCCAAAGCTGTTTGCTGGAGGAGGTTGGTGAACGAGAAGGGAAACGATGCGATCAAAGTGAGGGTAAATAACAAGAGTCGCGTTGTTCATGGGAGAGGGGTCAAAGGAGCCATAAGGAAGAGCATGTAACAACTGAATGGAGATGCTGAATACACCATACTGTTGCAGGATATGACCCAACCTGATATCAAAATGGATTAGAGAACGATGAGAGGTCGAAAAAGTGTCCTTCAATTGGTTGGCCTACAAGCTATGTTAAAAACGAAAAAAATGGATACAAGATAAACAAGCCTGGAATTCAAGTGACATGATGCATGAGAGATGGGTTCGATGCAGTGTGGAGTAGATAGCAGATGGACTGGCAAAGCATGTGGCCAAGCATTTATATCCATGCAACGCCTGATAAGGAGCATGCAGGTTGCACGACTGATAATGAGTTGCAAAAGAACTTTGGTTGCCGAGAGAGTAGTGTGATGGAAGAAAGGGAACAGTTGATGGGATGACATATGATCTTATCGACAATCACGACCGTGTAGAACAACAGTGAACAGATGGCAATACAATTGCTGGATCAAGGATTCTGTGATAAAGTACGTCACGGGTCAGAAGACTCCTCAAAAAGCTCCGTGACAGAAAGGCTATGGAGGACGATGAAAGAAAGTGCATAGAGACAGTGTGCTGAAACTTCTGGAACAATGACACCGGGGGAAGCTTGTATGGGAGTTAGGTAGACGACGATCCATGCTAGATCGAGATGTGCAGCTGTTGGAAAAAAAGGTACATAACCAAGCATTGAAAAAGCAAGCTTTTGGGATCTTCGGGCAAATGGCCGAAATGGAACAGGTATGAAAGAACTTGGATGACGCTTCTCAGAACGGCCGGAGCAGTAAAACAGGCGTCCCAAGAAAGCCAATGAAAGGTGGAGATCATAGGCTATCACACCTCCCCAAAATTGTCCTTGTACCACTGGAGTGCGGTGCTATTGGCAACAACCTGATAACAATTAATGACGGATGACCGCTTGTTCAGCCACTAAAAGAAAACCTTTTTTTTGAGAAAAGTTTTTTACTTGCAGGCTGCTCATGCTACAAGCACAGGAAAGTGCAACATAAGTTTGCCCTATAAAATACATCAATGGGTCAAAGGGGATGACAGGAACAAAAAAAGCAAACATGCCTTGGGAAAATACCTGAGAGAGATTGACAACGACTTTTTCAAATGAATCACCCTGGCTTTTGTGAATCATAATAGCCCCGGCTAAGTTCAATGGGATCTGTGGTAGGATATCAGCTATGCAAACGATTTCGACACAAGGACAGATGAAATCTGAATGTGCTTCACAGCTGCCTCACCATTGAGATCTACTTTGAACTCTACCAGGAGAACAAGAACGTGCTCTGAGGAGTTAGATGTATAAAACTCAACAACGTGGTGATGGTTGCAGCCATAGCATGATAGACAGTCCAAAGGGTGATGGCATCTGGGCTCTCACAAGCGAAATGGGAGGACTGGAACAGTTGAGCCCGTCTGCTTCAAGGAGCACTGTAGCAAACCCTAAGCAAACCAAAAAAAAAAAAGACAGGCTGTAGTGCATAAATAGTACCAGCGGACTCATCCTACAGTGATGAGCTGCAAGCACCGGAAATATGAGGGGTGATGGGTTTGTCATAGAGTGAAAAAAAGCCAATGGTTTCAGAAGGAAAGGGGTGAGGCTGCACTGCAGCCCAACTTGGCAGGGAAAGGAGAAAAACCCAAGCGTGCCGTGGTTCAACTCAACAAGGGTCAGAAGCAAAGACGAGGGCATGTGTGTTTGATCAGATCCATAGCCACAACAGAGACAATTGATTAATAAGCAAAGGCATAATGGAAAATCTTGGCAACAGCCAGTTGCTAGGGTACTTAAATATAAATGAGTGTTTGCAGGAAACGCGTAAAGAAAATCCAACTAAATAAACAGTCGAGGTACTTAGTTGAATCCAAAAACCAAACGATGATCCCCTGCCAACTCGTCAATCTTAGAAAACATATTGACAGCCCGCTTACAGCGCTCCTTATGACTTTTGTCAAAAAGGTTGCATAGTTCCAGGGGGCTCGCTTTGATGGATTGGAAACCATATTCAACCCATCAGAACAGAGTGCCAGGGCAGTACTGAGTGAACGACTGGTGTGTTTCATGTGGTTGAATGGAGGTGTTCCCATGGCGAATTGTGCTGGATGGAACGAGGATGGTAGATCCGGGGGGAAACTGAATGGCAAGGTTCAGGTTGGAAAGGATGAGGTGACCACCCTTGTAAGGGTCATAGGAACCACAGGTGAAAATAGTGCAGAGACCAAAAGGAACATTAGTGCTATCAACGTGGTCAATGGTGACAACTCGAGGGCCGCAGTTGAACGTGGCAGTGGGAAATATACTGTTTTTAAATGGGGATTTAAGGGTTAGGTTGCTAGAATAGAGGGCATTTAGATTGGTGTGGTAATACTCCCATAGCTTGGGAGCATATGTTGCAAAACAACCTAGAAATATGTAGCAAAATGAGACAGGGAGTGAAGCTTAGAGACCTACTGTTCATAAAGCCAGCTACTCGCTGAACAATCTTGTTGTTGATGAGATCTTGAAGAACGGCGGAGGCTTTTCCTGTGTGGACCAAATTGCCAGGGACCTGCCAGCAGCTAGTAAACGAAATAGTTTAGAGAGGCATATATACATACTAATTGTCCCCCTCCATATGACACCCCAACTGATAACGCCATAAAATTACCACAACGATCACAATGAGTTGGCCGAATTTTGGTGGTCACCTTCTGCAATAGCTGGCTAAATTCACGGGTAAGTTGATCCCAGTTATTTCCATCAGGCCTTCCGGCAAGTGCAGCAATAATGTGATCGTCTTGATCAAGAATCACTGCCAGTGTGCTCAAGAGATGGTATAAATAAAAGATAAATGGGGCAGGCTGAGAACAGACCTACCACCCATCCCATTCAACAACCTGTAGATCTTCATCAAGCACATCTTGAAGGGACCTCTCTCTTGATGAGGAACACTTTTGGCGAAGACTGACAAACGCACCCTTGGCTGCTGAAAGGTCCCTAGCATTGAATTTCACTGATAGTGCAGCAGGTATGGGATGTTTTTTCAACAGAGAAGGGTGAGGGCATCCAGGCTGTGCCAACTTTGCCTCAGCACATTTCCTCTGATGGCGAGCTTTGGCAGAGGATTTTTTACAGTTCGCCTTACGTGTGACAGAACTTGGCACGTCAGCTTTATCGGATGGGGTTTCTGAAGATATAGATCTGTTGGATTGTTGGTGGAAGCAAGGTGGTAAAGAGGACTCATGTGAAAAAATGAGCTCAGAGTCCCCAATCCCAGAAACGACATAGTTGGCCTCTTTGCGAAGGGCTTCATTGATGCAAACCGCCATGATTAGTGATCTAATGTTAATAATAGTCAAAGAAGGCAATGGGGCCTAAGATAGATAAGAATTACATTCGAAATGGGGTTATCAACTCACCTCAGACATGCTGGAAAAGTCAACAAGAGGTGGATGTCCAAAGGCGTCCATTTGGTTGGTCAAAAGGGACAGTACGAGAAGCTAGAAAATGGCATGTCAGCTTTTGAGGAATAGGAAAACAGAACAAATGTTGACATTGTTGCCCTAGTTTGGACTTGAAGGTGTAAATGTGGACAAGCGGTGAAACAAAATCTTACCCACTGTCTTACCATACTCTGACTACAGCCAAAATCTCTCCTCTATCTGACCACATGTCTTATCACGTCTTATCACATGTCTTACCACATTTGACCATATGTCTTACCATGTCTGATCAGCAAGGGTGACCATCACCAGGCTGTGGCTTTAGAGACGACGATAAAGCTGGGAGCAGGTTTAAATACCATGTAGATATAGGAGCAAATATTTGGAGGCCTTAACCTCAAAGATGTTTTTGCAGATGGCTTCAAAGCTCATGGTGATATTATGATGTTTTTGGGAACAACAAAGGTACATGGGCAGGTAATGGCAGCAAAAATCGTAAGAGGGGGTGCAAAAGAAGGATAAATGAAAATTGCGACAAGAAAAGAAGATTAGGACAGGGCTTTCGGTTCTTGAAGCGTCCGGTTTGAACCTGTGCTCAGAACCTGACTGTTCCATCACTAATTTGATCACTACCCCATGAAAATACAATAATTTTCCACCATAGCCTGTATCTAGATAGACAGACAGCAGAAATAAACCAGGACTGGACGATGAAGACAAATATGCTAGTCCAATTACCACTCCTTTGGCCAACTTCAACTTTCTTAAGATTGCGCAAACCTGGTAGTAGCCCCTTTAGCATGCTTCTTATTTCCACCCTGCCCAACTTCTAGCACACGTTGAATGTCAGCTATGCCCCTAGTTGCTTCAAGCTCACTCACCCTCAGACTCACGGGGCTGTTTCACTTTCAGCTGTGGAGAAAGCTTTTGCAGGGTCCCATGGCAACTGGTCTCAGATAAAGAACCCCCTGAGCTCTGTCTGTGGGAACGCCTTAGGGTAGGAGATGGTGAGGACAAGGGGGTGGGGGATTGGGGCTTCTGTGCTGGAGGATATAACATTCGGAAGGTATCATCCTCCTGGTCCTCCCTTGGGGAATGCCTCAGAGTGGGAGATGATGAGGATGAGGGAATAGGGGATATGGGCTTCTGGGCTGGAGGATCTAGTGTTTGGACAGTGTTGTTCCCCCAGTCAGAAGAATAGTCATGATGCCCCTCTGAGTCTGGTGAATGAGCACCCTGGCCTTCTGCGTTTGCTTCCCTAGGATCTTCCTGTTCTTCAGGGGCTGTCAGAACCTTGGTGGACAACTGGGGAAGTAACCCTGGATCTTTTCCCCTTCGACCCTTGGGGAGTAAGGTTTTAACCTCACAGCCTTGAAAGGTGATGTTGACGTCGACATCAGACACATCCTTATTATCTCTATCTGTGTTTACATCACCAGAACGTTTGCGATAGGTGTTTGTTTCCAGTTCCTATGATTTTCGTTAGATTTCAGTTTTAAAAAAGAAATAAACAAAAGATGATGGTTACCCAAGCAAGTTCTTGCAACGCTGCATATATTTCTGGATTCAATGCTGGGGATTTGGATTCCTCCTCGTTGAAGGGATCTTTCCATGCCAGGGGGCATTTCTTAATCCCACAGATGATTTTCTGAATCACTTCTTGATTGCCCTGCCTGTCTTGATAGGCCACCCAAGAAGAGAAAACATCAGCGACAGCGAAGGCTTTGGTTTCATCAGTGGAAGAGTGAGAGATTTGGTCTGCAAATGAAAACTCTGGCATGTCTGCCGTTGTTTCATCTCGTGGGCCAAAGAACGAAGATATCCTCTTCACATATGGCCTGATTTGAGCTGCAAGGGATGAGCGAAGGAGCAAGGCGGCAGGTACAGTTTCAATGAGTCTGTCACGATATTCAGCAATGATGTTAAATTCAAGGACAGCTACCCCAGCTATGTTGTTGAAATCTCAGGTGCGAGAATTACTGGGTATACTCTGCCAATTCCAGGAAGAGTGGTGAAGGAGGTGTGCACCTTGAATGGTGAGGTTGGGTTTGTGTTTGAATGGAACCGCATCCCTGGGCTTGCAAGCAGCAATCATTGCCTTGAATAAAGCATCGGCTTGAGCACGGAGCAAGGCCATTTGAGCTTTGATTTGGGTATCTTGTTTGGAAAGCTGCCGCCCTGTCCATTTGGACCTCAGCTTCTTTGTCATCTCATTTTCCTCCTGAGCTTGTTCCAGCCATTTGACAGAAGGTAAAGTAAGAGCTACTTCATTTGTCTTTTGAACACGCTGAGTATGTGACTGAATATAGCTTGGTAAAGCCACCTCCAGAGCCATACAAGCACCGTAGTTGTTTAGGATGACGCTTAGCAGCTATATGAGAGTGGGAGTATGTCAACAAAGATTGAAGCCATGGGCAGACACTGATAACATTACCAATGATCCTCCTGGGCATTTCTTGGTTAAACAATCATATTGCACTACCACATCAATTGCAGCTTGAGTGTAAGATGGTGCGTTTGGTGATTTTGAAAAAGCCACCAGGTAATCCACCAAGGGATCACACCAGCATGTGATCTGGGGTGGTAGTTAGGTTAAATCATGACAGGCTTGAAATTTTCTGAGATGTGAACACACCTCTGTTATAGCAAAGGAGATTCTATTCAAATGAAGGGCTAGCGCAGCAAGTGGGCTTCGAGTGAGAACCAGAAGACTGAACATAACACTTGTACAATCAAGAGAGACCAGCTTGAATTTGGTGGTGACAGAGTCCATTAGGGGATGCAAAGAGACATCCACCTGCTTACGAACATCAGCATCTTGAAAATGTTGCAAGAGAATTGCTGTTGCATCTGAAATGTATTGTTCAAATGATGAACCATACTCATTGTCTCCCATGCAGCCAAATGCATTTGTGGCTGGTGTCTGCATTGTTTCCTGCCAGACCTCATCAATTTTGTTGAGAATATCCTAGATAATTAATCAAGCCAGTTTGAAACACAGAGGAAGGAGAAGACAAAGACGAAAACGCACTGGAAGTAACGCTTGAAGAGCCCTGACCTGTTTGGACTGTTGTAGGTGACGTATTTGCTGTTGGAATGCAGCATGGCCCCAGGCAGGCTCCTCTTGGAATGTTTTGAGGATATCATCAACTTCTTCCATTTTGAGGATGACATCAGTAAGGCAAAAATCCACCCTTTCCATCATCACTGCTATGGTGCAGGACATGAGCTGTAGTATGCAGTATGATAGTATTAGCACCTCCAACAAGATGGTTTTCCTGGCAGATCACTTACACCACCGTTAATACCACAGAGTTGTTGATGTAGCCAGTGAAGATTCATTTCCAACATTTCCAAAAAATGGAAGCTACAGGTTACCAAACATTCCATCACTTTGAAGGCTGGGTCAGAATTTACCAGAGTGACCAGAGGGTCAGCTTTTTTGGAAGTGTTGCTGTTTCACAGCTCTTTTAACCTCTCTTCTCTTTTTGCCTCAGATAGCATAGCAAGGAATTGGATTTCCATGATAATCCTCTCTTCCTCAGTTTCCATATATACGTGCTTGGTTTCATTGCGGCTGAGGTACTGTGCAAGTTTGATCCCATCTGCAAGTGATGTTGCTATGCAAAGGCAAAATGTGAGCATAGAACAGATGGACCAAAATAACTTACTTTCGTCATAAACCGCAACTAGCCATTGTCCTCCATACTTCAAAATTCCACTGAGATATTGTACTTGCTTGACTGATTCTTTGTTGAAGTACTCAACATCCTCCTCTGACAGTATGTCATCAGAGAGAGTCCTGATGGCATCCCTTCGGCTTTCAACCTCTTTATAACGGCTCTTGACTTCTTTCATGTAGCACTTCAGGGCCTCGACTTTGTGTCGACCACCAGCGCACTTGATGGGAACAGAGCTGGTATTGTCCTCTACAAAGAGCTTGAGTTCCACGAGTTTACACATGTCAGTAAGGTCTTGAGTAAGAGAAGAGGGGTCGACAATGTTCTTTTTCATAACAATGGGGATAACAGACTTCTCCTCAAAATGTTCTAGTTCATCCCACTCAAAGGACATGACCAATTGTTGAATATGCTGTGGTTTCAAAGGTCTGGAGTTCCACGTTCCAAACACCAAATCCTTGCCATTGGCTAGAAAGTCAAACATTGCATACCCCAGAAGTGATTGGCGAATGCCTGTTTGCAGACACCACTTGTCTTGAACTTGTGGGTGAAGTTTCTGCACAATTTCGATATTGCGACTATCAAGTAACAGGCTTCAGGGCTGCTGACGGGATTGCTGTTATATTTTAATTCAATACCAGATAATAGCAAGTCAAATAAATACATACAGTTTCTGAGCACGTTTGCTTGTTCTTGCAGGGTGCCATTTTGAATTGACAATAAGGAGGATAAGTTGAAAACTACTGTTGTGAAACGGTCATTTGCACATGTTGTGCATCTCTGGTTGTGTCATATCAAACTTGGAAATGTGGTTTCTCTAGTCTTGGAAACCAACACATCAGTTTTTTCAACATTTTAAGGGCTAGAAAATACATTTCAAAATGTGATTAGATTACAAAATATGATGACAAACTATTCTGGGTGCTTGTAAAATTTTATATTTTATTGGGAAATAGAATATTGCACAAGATATGAATTACAATGAAACTTTTTGACTTCACATAAAAAATAGAAAATAATAACTTACACACATTGCATAATGTTTATGATAAGATCATCTTCTATGACTAGTCATAAAATATTATTTTTAGGTTGTTACTTCATATAATCTATTATAGAAAGATTTTCTAAATCATAAAATAAAATATCTTCTTTCACTAGATAAGGATATCAGATAATTATATATTATATAGGGTCTAAAAGTTAATGAGGCCATCTGTTGAAACTGTGATATTCTACTCCACACTTTCAC
>JBBPQP010001083.1:0-13410 GCA_038092555.1 Boletus subgraveolens | reverse complement strand
TAAAACTTCAGATGAAGATATGTATGTAGAATATTATTGATGTAGAAAGGGGAGACGGAACCGAGCTCAAGGGCGGATGTCCCATAGACGTCAGGATTTGGTAGTGGTCGATGGGGATCGTGTGGAATAGCGATATGGGGGTGGGGTCGATGGTTATGGTTATGCATCGCTTGGATGGGATAGAGAAATGCGCGCTTGAGCTTTGCGGTGCTTTGCTCTCGCCTTATCTCATCTACGTCACTCGGATTTGCATGTGTTTGCTACGCCCCCTGCCCTCCGTTGTACATACATGGCTGCACTAGTCCGTGTACGCAGATAGCTCTACCTTCTTGAGCAGCCCTTTCAGCGTGTTACTGCTCCGATTACAGTTGCTCTGCAACCACCTCTCCATCTCAACCCGCACACTTCCCAGCTCCTCGCAGACTGGCAGGCCCCCGTCCTCCCGAACTCTGCAGGGATTGAGCAATATGTCAAACAACCTTGTCAGTATATCTGTCTGCCAGTACCGTTTGAACGGCGTAGCGATCTTGTAAATTGGCTCCGAATCCGTAGAGTCAGGTGCATGCGTCACCGACGATGCCTCGATGTACTTCCCGAATAACATGCAGTATACGATGCCTGCAAGGCCAAAGTAATCCGTTTGGTACGTCCAGGGCTGTCCCTCGCGGATCTCGAAGCAATCACGATCGTCCGTAGGCCAGTCAGCGATGAATTGTTGACTGTGGCGTGCTGGGAAGAGTGATGTATCGATGGTCCGTCCAAAGTCGATGACTTTGATTCCCCGGTATTTCCAGCCCCCTTCTCCGTTGGGCTGGTAAATACCAGACAGTGACGATGCCCCACCTGGCAGTTCCTCGAGGCGGAGTAGACAGTTGTCGATCTTAAGGTCTCCATGGATAAAGCCCGCAGTGTGCATGCCCTCCATAAAACGCAAAAGCTCGATAGTGAAGAAGAAGACCAACAGCTCGTCCAGGCAAGCCCCTTGTTGTGAAATACCTGCCGGGCCGGCACGGTTCACTGCATCTAAAAGCGAGCCGTGGGGGCAGAGCTCCAGCAGGAGATGTGACTCATCGCGGAAAGCGTAGAGCGCGTGGGGTGTGATTATCGAGCGCGTCAGAGGAGTAGGTAGTGTCCTATGGATTCGTCGAAGGACATGGAATTCCCAAAGATTGCGGGGCTTCACGACCTTCAGCGCCACCAAGGAGTTGTCGTCGTCGTCGTCTTCATCCTCATCAATATCGAGGTCCTCGTCGTCATCTCTACCACCAGGTTTGGTGACTTCCCGTGCGGAAAACACAGCGCCAAAACCCCCTTCTCCAAGTTTTCCTGACACCCTAAATGACCTCCCTTCAAGATTGACCAACACCCCATCATCATCCGTCGATCCGCCCTTTCCGCTCTTCCTTGCTATCCGCGCCGCAAATCGCTGCAGTCCATCCAACATCCCTGCGTCTTGAGCTCTAAGGTCATGGAAGTCTCCATCCGCAGGGAGAAGGGAAAGGAGAGTTGAAACAATCTGTGGATCCGAAGGAATACAAGGATTAGGCGGTCTGAAGGCAGATACAACAGCCATAGAGTCTGCAAGGCTGAGTGTCCCCGTGCGTTCCTCGATGGGCTCATGGTCACTCGTTTGAACACCGTCGCGTATATCGTGATGGTCATTATCTTCCTCCTGTTCGCGTACCTCCCTGGCTAGCTTCTCTGCCACTTCGAGAGCATACTGACCAGTTTCCTGTCCTCCTCGTTCCCTCCACTCTCTCTCGTCGCTCAGACCATCTCTAGCTCGCGTGGTGCTCGCTGGCGTCGGGAACCCTCTTGTACTAAATTCGAGTGTCCGTTCAGTAATCGGGGTCATGACGTTGATTCGACCAAATCTCCCACCCAGCGGTGGGGGATAATTCTCCTCGTCCTCGTCTGCAAAGCCCTCCTCCCGGAATGGGTCTTCATCTCCGTACACCTGTTCTCCCTGTGCATGTTCATGGTAATCTTCGTCATCGTCGAACTGACTGTCGCTCGACGACACGACCGCGGCCTCCATCTCCGCTTCTGCTTCACCACCTTCATAAGGGTACCCATCTTCACTCTCGGAAAAGCCACTGCGGCTGCTGCTGCTAACGACGTGTCCATCTTCTGCATCAGGATCTCCAGCGGCGTCACGTAGGTCAGCCTCGCTCGACTCATCCGTGGAGGCCTCTTCAATTATTGGTGGAATTGGCATCCCACGGGGCTGCAGCACATTCGATTTCTTCGCTGAAGCCGGCGTCGCGACCGGCTGCGCATTATCGATAAAGGGTTTGAATGTACCAGTTCCCGTGCGAGCACCAACACCGAGGCTCACGGCAGTTGGAGGCTTCGGTGTGAACACGCTTCCACCGCCAGAACCTAAAACTGCGTTTTCGCCCTGACCTTGACCCGGTGGACGGGAAAATACTTTGAAAGGTGCTTTCGAGTCAACGAATGGGACGAAGGTTTGAGATGGTGGCTGTGGCTGTCTTTGGTTTTCATCTTTTGCATCAGGGCTAAGCTTCGTTTGTGAAGGCCGAACGAGGGGCTCCTTCTGGGAAACAGGTGTAAAAGGCTTTGAGAAGACGGGTAAACCTTGTGGCTCTTCCGAGATAGGTTTGAGTACAGGGGGTTTCGATCCGTTGGGAGGCGATGGTTTTGTAGTGGAGGGATTCGCAGTGACATCTTTGCCAGCAACAACGCCCGAATCTTTGAGGGAGAGCGCCCGACGGCCTACCTCGGGGGTAGGCGCAACGGAAGCCTGTTTAGGTTCGTCGATAAATGGTTTAATCTGAAACAGTGCGAAAAATCGTCGCGTAGAAGGTCCAAATATGCATGAGTAAAGGTCGTGATAACTTAACTGGAAATGCAAGAGAGCTTACCTTGAGTGATGGAGCAGGATTCTCCTTGCGTGGTACGTTTTCGTCAACAAACGGCTTAAAAGCTATCCAAAGCAACCCTCAAAACCTGTACCGAATTTATCCATTTTAATGACTTGCCTGGACCCGGAAGTTTTGCATTTTCGCTCTGCGGCGAGGTGCGAGAAGCTTCCGACCTGGTTTCGGGAACAACTCTGCGTCCACCCATGGGCTCGATTTTCCGTACAGGGGCGTGCTTACTACCCGGCATGGAACGTTTGACTGTTTTGTCTGGAGAGTTGTACATGCCAAAGACGTCTGCCAAGGCTTCCTTCGTGTTAATTGTGACGGTAGGTTCACTAACATTAGCGACATTGATACCCTTTCGTTTGCCTCCCGCAGCAGTAGCGCCCATATTCTGTGTGCTTCTTGAGCCATCGTCGTTGAAGTTCACCTTCACAGCACCAGACGAGGAATCACGCAGCTCCGAAGCAGGCGGCGGACCCCACTTTTTGCCTAGAAGACCCATTGAGCGTGCACGCACTTCCTGCGCCGAATATTCGACGCCAGAAGGTGTGAAAAGCAGGGAGAGGTTGAAGCGAAGCTTCTCCGGCCGTCTCCCCGGTGCCGGAGGAGCAAGCATAGGTGCATAGCGACCATGAGCAGGGCCAGGGTTATTCGAAGAGTTTGAAGGGCCAGCAGATGTTGATTTCGAAGTCGAGGAAGAAGTTGAAGGCGCTGGATCGTGGTTCTTGAATGGATTCCGCCGGAGAGCGTCTACTTCAGAATTTCCACTCGACCGAAAAGACGTCGACTGATGTTTCGAAGAGGGGCGGGACTGGAAGTCCCGGTATCTTTTCTTGAGTCGTTCGATGGGCCGTGCGCTGCGAGCTATGCCAGTTCGAAATAACTTGTCGGCATCTGTACGTCTGAGTCGGACAGTTAGTTTTCTGCGACGATTGACCGAGTTTCGGAGCGCACCGTCCCTCCTTTTCGAGTGCCATGGCGTATTCCTCCCACAATAGCCCATAGACACACCCGATCTCCTTCTTCACTAAATACGCGTATACGAGGGCGGGTTTCTCGACCATTTTCGCATAGGCGCACCAAAGCTTCAGATATCTCAGATCACCGCTATACCGTGCATCGTCCTTGAATTTCCTAGTGGCCTCTTCGAGTAGCTGGATGAGTCCTGAGCCAGGATTATTCTCGGGGAAGGTGCGCGATGTCCATTTGATGAAATCGTCATACGCGGCGAGGGGATCCTCGTCTTCCTCAAGAGCTTCTGTGATGCTCGCGCGATATTCGGCGCGTTCCTGTTCAAGTTGAGACGTACGTAGGGGAGGCATTGGATCGCGGTCGGTTGGCGTCTCTGGCAAGTTGGTCTTTCTTTACAACCACGCGACGCGCCCGATCACGTGCAGAAACTGTCATTGACCCCACCACGGGAGATTTCATTGAAACATTCTCAGATATGTACGGACAGAACGCTGTCAATCATGAATCGATTAATCAACCCGCAAATATCTTTCAACAATTTCCGAGACTCGGCCATCAATACCAGACAAGAGTGTGATGGTTTCATCCTGTCGGTTCAGTGAGAAAGGAATCCAGAAACACCAATAATAACAGAGCATACCCAGACCCTGGAAGAAAATGCTTTCCCTTCAGGAGTGAATAGAAAATCGCTCTCTTCAGCAACCTGACAACACGACAGATATCGACCATGCATGGAGCGATCACTGGCTATGGCAGCATGGACAAGCGTTCTGCTACCCTCCTCCGTCGACCGCACGAGGAACAACTTTCCTAAGGCAGACATAACCCATTTTTCCGGGCGGTTGCGACCAATCTTTGACACACAAAAACCTGGGTCAACCGTACAGGCAACGACGGTTGTGTTTTCAGGAAGACGCGATGCGAGCTCCCGAATGAATATGACCCCCAGTACTGAGAGGCTCCGACGGTCAGCTTTTCCTTGCAAATTAAGTGCATGTATAGATGATGGTAATACTCACACTTTGAAGCTTGATAACGAGCCACACTGATTGTGTGGCTACTCTTAATCATAATTTGACATGCAAAGCGGAACAGTCACGGACCCGTTGCCAAATTCCCGCTGATTGAGGATTTCAAAGATATTGCCCCACGACTCTGTTCCTCTCAACGCAGCAGAATAATGTGCGAAACTCGACACTACAACCAGACGTGACAGGGAATCCGGAGAGGAGGAATTTATCAAGTATGGCAAGAGCAGGATGCTCAGCAATACGGTGGAAAGATAATTCACTTGTAGCCTGGTGTCATGAAACTGGTAAGATCATCTGAACGGAAAAGACGAAGGAAAGACAATTACGTTACTTCCCAACCGTCTTGCGTTTGAGTGTAATTGTGGGAAAGTACTCCGGCGTTCGCGACGAATGTATTCAACGTTCCGTTTCCATCCGTTGCGAATTTGTCAACAAAGGCGCGCACGTTCTGGAAGCTCCCCAACTCGAGTGGCCATGCATGCACTTCTGTATTCGGCACGCCGCTGGCAGCTACTCGCTCAAGGATGGCTTCGTTGTTTTCGTCACGTCAGTCTTGCGAAACCCGACATGGCTGCAAAATGCTTACATTTTCGTGTCTGTTCGCATTTGGCCAGGTCCCGGCTTGTTGCAAGAAGTAACTTGGGCCCCGCCCTCGCGAGATGTACTGAAGCTTCAAAACCCAGCCCGACATTTGACCCAGTCACCACGAATGTTTTTGAACTGACGTCGTCGACTGCTCTAGGTCGAGGAGGGGTGCGCCATTGGTCGCGAAAATATCGACGCAGGGTAAACACCGCCATGCAGGGGATGGCGAAGATCAAGAACCAAACAAGACGCTGGGATTTAATATAAGCCGCTACATCATGCGAAGAATAGGTAAACGATGATGAAACCGGTGCAAACCTATCGGCATTCTGAAAAGCCGGAGTTTGTGGTCCGTTTCTACTTTTTCAGGGTCTTTAGGAGATGCCGTGTGATTACAGCTGCAAATTGAAGTCCGAACGATGAGGATAGGATCACCAAGTCACACCAGACTTTTCCTCGGCTATTGCTTGGCTATACTTTGTATATAACACAATGTCACTTGCAACTTCTCCATTCCTTCAAGTTCCTCATCAGTATCACCTTCTGTATCGTGCTCATCACTCACCTTGTCTTGCTTGATATCAAGCCATGCTGTTTTCATTGTGAAGCTGGCAGTGTCATATGTTGGATTGTGTTGTTTCAACAGAAGGCAGGATAGTGGACTTCTTGTCTAACACAACAAGTTGTTAGTATTGTACATATTTTACAACAAACTAAGAATGAAATGACTGTATCTACACATACTTGCTCATTGTTGTCAGGAACAAGGCTAGGAATGAGGTGGCAAACAGAGAGACTGGGTTGAGGACTTCAATGAGGGTGGTCATTTTTTTTGGCAGTTGGTTTATTAGGTGTAGGTCTGGGGATTAAGATTAATTAAAATTAATTCATAGGGACCATCACAATTTTCTTTACATCAGCCCACACAGCCTGTATTAGGTTAGGTTTTCAAACTCCAGTCAGGATCCAATTGGCCTACACCTATAGACCAACTACTTTTTTTTTTCAATACCATTTTTGAAAGTGACAAAACAGTAGTCCTTGTACATAGCAAAACTCTAATAGACTGAACCAAAAACTGCTAACAATCAGCTGCTATCATTTGCAACCAGGTAAAAACAGGTGACCAACTTCTAGGTTCTTGTAGACTAAGCCCATGTATATTGAATTCTGTTTGCTGAGTCCAAGCAAAGTGCCAAGTGACACCCAACAGGAATACAGCAAAGAGAAAGCAAAGCAAGGAAGATCCCCTGACAACACAAGCCAGCAGTGCAGTGGCAGGGTCATCATGCCCCCAGAGTTGCAAGCAGAGCTCATGGAACAAGGGCTGCAAAAATTTAATAACCAAACAATGAGGGCAGTGCCCTCATAATAGTGGTTAAACTATTAAGAACAGATACTACACTTGATCTAAGCCAAAAGGCCAGAGTGGTGAAGGTTTTCCTTGCACAACATGGGTATATATACGGTTGGCGGTATGCGCACGGACCATGACAGGACGGCCCATTGTCGTAATCGTTATCAACCGATTGATCAAAATGTTCGTCCTGGGCTGTGTGCGTTCAGCAGCAGCTTGTTCCTCAAATTCACGAGCTCACAATCCTATATCCAAAGCAGTTTATGCCAGTAGAGTATCGTAGTTACAGTACTAAAAGACCCCGGATGTGCCTTCCTCGGCCTTGGGCATGTCACGTACAACAAAGACTGGCACGATTGCTCTCGACCTCACAACAACAATAGCATGATAACGGAAAAAAAGGTAAAGAATGATGCAGCAGGGCCATGTCTCATGTGTGACCCACACCACCCATCGGTGGGGGGGCTGGACCTGCCTCGTACGCGTGGGGAGGCCCGTTGGGGCCTCCCGGTGGCATCATCATAGGGTACGGAACGGCATGTTGTACTACAAAGCGGCTTCAGTCACCAGAACCAATTGAGTTAAAATCGAGACAAACGTTGTGGGCTCTGGTGGTAGTATGGGTGTGCGTGCATGGGGGTAGGGGTTGGCGGCATGGAAGGGCGGGGACCTGCGCCATTTGGCGGAGGTGGGTACGTGCCAGGGGGTGGTGGCATGTATTGTGGTGCTACAAGAAGAAAATAATTAACGATAAACTCGTAATGTAAGACACAACGCAAAACGCACGTGGCATTTGTGGCATTTGCGACGCAGCGTACATAGCTGGCAGATGGGTTGGTTATCGCTGAGCAGTAGATCGACAACTACTCACGTTGTGCATTTGGTGGTATGGAGGGCGGATAAGGCATTGGCTGCATGAAAGGTGCCGATACAAAGGCACCAGGTGGTGGGGGAGCCATGCCAGGCATGATAGGCTGCGACCAAAAGTCGGTTCCCGTAAAGGGTCAAAGATTATAATTACTTACCTGTCCGTGATAGTAAGGAACGTAAATAAAACGTTGTTCGCCCTCCTCATATGGGTGATGGGTGACGGGTGGCGGACCGGGTGGCGCCATGTGAGCGGGTTGCTGAGGTGGTTGGTGAGGTAGGGGAGGGAACATGTTTGCGTATCTTTTGCCATTATACGGCCACATGGCGGCTAAAACAAATAAGAGCAATGTAAAGAGAGGGATGAAATGTGTCATACTGATATTGCTAGCTTCAGCAACCTTGTTGTGTTTGAAAGGATTGAAGTCATCCTTGACATGGACCGCAGCCTTCTTGACGACCTTCGTGCCAAAGAAAGGATTGGGAGTAGGGGGGGTCTACAATCACATTGAGCGACACACGATCATCGAGTCGGCACCCTCACCGATTCAGCTGGCTTGACATGTGGTGATGCCGAGGCAGAAGCAGAGGTAGTGCTGGGAATAGGTGAAGTAGGACCCTATACAGAGCAAACAAGATACTTCGACGTCAGTATTACCAGGTGAGGAATAAACAGTGCATTCGTTATTACAGGGGTGAAGGCACTTGCTTTTGGATTCGGCCGGAAGGATGACGCGTTTGCGTTTAGCCGATTCGAGGTAGGTGAGGTCGGCACTGCAGGTGTTGACGAGCTTCCATTTGATTGTGGGCTAGGTGACTTCGTCTTACTCCCTTTGAAGGGGGGTATAGGCTGAATGTACATGCTGATCGTTGGCTTGCCGTTTGTCTTGCCAGGCTCCGATGGTTTAGCGGCTACTTTGGAAGTGGACACTGATGAAGTTGGGGCGGGTAGTTTTGCTGAGTTAGCAACAACCGAGATAGGTTTCCGCGCCCCATCAGGTGCAACCTTGGCGGAGATAGGTATTTGGGGTACACGCGAAGCACTCGGAGATGGGTTGAGTGTTCCAACGGCACCAATAGTTCGAGCTGTAGTCGAGGATGCGTCCTGAGTGGCCTTTTCACGAATCTGCCGTTGCTTTTCTTCGTCCTTGGCCAGAATTGGTACCAGATCATCAGGAATGGGTTTGTTAAGCTACGTGATATCGTGTGAATGATAGGTCAATCGGAAAGAATATTCGCATGAATCACCAACCTTGAATGTCTGGGAGAACTTGAGTAGCTCAGCTTTGCGCTTGTCCATCTCACTTTTGACTAGGGCCTGCTTCTTCTGGGTCAAGCGCTGCCTCTCATTGGTCACGAAGTCACGGAATGCTGGCAGAGGATCCGCTGGCGGCTATAAAGACACCAATAAAAACCATGATGACCGGTAAGAGGCTGATCCGATGCTCGATACTCTAGGGGTACAAGTCACATACCTTGTTCACTGACGACGTCGACGGCGCTGGAGAGGTCGACTTGGTAGTTGGGGGGACCTCTTTTGGAACCGGCACTATACCGTCAGGGCCATTAACGGAAACCTTGGGGATGTCTGTTTTCGGCGGTAGGCTGTTGATGGCTGAAGCTCCAGCAGAACTAGGCTGTTGTTGCTGCTGCTGCAGTTGTTGTTTGCGTGCACCGGGGGGGATATATGCGTTTGAACCACGAACAACCGCACCATATCTATGCTGCACCGTAAGGACGTGTAAAGTAAGACGGAAATAGAAAGGTTCACTTGTCTTCCTCGTTTACGCCACTGTCATCCACGTTCAGATTTCTCTCCTCGACCATATGCGGATTGTTGGTGGTACTCTGTCAATTTTGTGAGTATGTCCTTTGATATACAGCAAAGCACCCTCGCGCTGGTGGACATACCCCCAAGATCTCACTAGCAATGCGCTGTGCCTTTCGTTCCCTCTCTTTGAAGTCTGCCGCAGACCTATCAAGTTTGGTCGTGTAAACCTCCTCATCGAACGACGTCGTGACACCGAACATCTGTTCGTTGGCAGCGAATTGGTCCCACGAAGCGTTAGTGACTGCCCCAGGTCCGAAGGTAATTTCATCTCCAACCCCATCGTGGTGTGGTGCAGGTGCACCAGGTGACGCCGCTGAATCTGAGGATTGCCATGCCTGCAACTCACGTTCTCGTGAAACCTTTCCCTTGCTGATATCAGTATCCGTCCGAAATGCTATGACGGAAAATTGACACATCAGTACCGAATTCAAGGTAGAACGAGGAGTAGAGGAAAGACGCAAGGTGATTCAATCTCGGCGCAATGCAGTCGAGTGAATTTGCGTTTGAGGACTCACTATCACCATTGGGCACTTTAGTATCAGCTGGCCCGGATTGCCAACTCTCGATGTTGGCGGACGCGATGAAGAGAGAGTCTTTTAGAGAATTTCCAGGTTTCGAGATCTCCTTGACGTCTTTCAGAGTCACACCGGCCGTATCGCCCTCAGGACTAGTGATCGAAATGACACCCTCGTAACGCTGACCAGTTTTTGTCAACAAGGTGACGGTTGTACCCTAGTGTGGGACGGAAGATGTAGGCTCGTGACATGGAAAGCAATCAGATATGTAAGACGCACAGTCAGGCCAGCTAGAGTCTGGAGAATGCGATCTTGGTGCGCATCCTGAGAACGAGTGCCGTTGGTGTGAGCAGGTAATGGGGGAAAGCCCCCCTGAGCAGGAGCGGGAGGACCGTTGGGAAGGCGGGAAGTGGTGTTCGCAGGAGAGAAGGTGGGGGAAGCCCTTGGTCCTGACCATGCTGAACGACTACATCGGGGGAAAGGGAGGGTATAAGGATGATGACCGAGGACATATGTGGCCACGATGGGGTGTAGACATACCGGGTAGTGGGGTCTGCCATACCCTTCCTGGGCTGCTTTGAACGGGAAGTGGTTGCCATTGTGAAGAGATAGGAAGTGAAGAAAAATCAAGGAGAGAAGATATGAAGAAAAGGAGCAAAAGACAGCAGAAATGACGAGAGATAGGAAGCACGACGCGACTAAAGACCGCTTGGAGAAGAATCAAAGTTTCAAGGCCTGCAAGAGGTGGGACAGGCGGATTTTGCCTGTCAGGGAAAGAAAAGAAACAAGGCCTTGCAAGGTGACGAGGAGAAGATGAAGGGAAACAATTTTATGTTTCGTGCGGGCGGTTGACTGGAGAGTCAAGTCGAAGAGTCGCTCACTAACGAACGCCTCGAAGCCCCAATACAACTCCAAGCCAACCCGCGGGAAACTCTACACCGCTTCCACTCAAGGACCCCAAAGACAACTCCCCCTTCGCCCTCAGTGCGGCTCGAACGACGACGATGACGTCGAGCACATCTCCACATTTCTACCATTACATCCCCCCGTCAAGTATATCCCCAATCTCGTTCCTCATCGTCATTCAGGACGACACCGCGCCACCCCGGAGTTTGAATGTGGTCACAGGGGTCCTACCGCGTGTCTTGCTTCCTTTGCCACTACGTTCTGCACCATGATCATGTCTCTCGAGAATCCCTATGGGGCGTCTGAAGTAACTGCATCAGTATTTCCGCACACGATGCCCACGCCACTTAGTGTGAGTTTAGCTCAGCATGAAGAGCTTTATTGGGTTTGCTGCAAACGCGAGAAACAGCGGAAAACCTTTGACAAAGCAATCGACAATGAGGCACGGCCAAAACGCTACCCTCGCGTCTCGGTTCCGCCCTCAAACACTACCAGATAGCCGTCTAGGACCGGTACTAGTACTCGTATCCTAGTACAGGATTTGCTTCAACGCAGAGTCAAATCTCAGCGTTTAAGGTGACCCTTGACAAGCGCTTGAGCTGCTTGGCAGTAACATATTCCACGTGCTATGGAGAGTACCAGACCAGTGTGTGGTCTATCCATTTCAAGCTGGAAAATTCCATGCAGGTAACGGTTCCGCCCAGGGCTGGTATCTTGCAAATTCTTCATGAGATACTGCGGATCACAGGGTCCGATACTTCGATATCATGCCCATCATCTTGGTCGCTTCATGCACTGCCAGACGATACTTAACAATTCTACCTTCTGGATCCATCATACTGATTCATTTTTAAGGAGCTACACGGGGCGACATAAGACCGCAGATTCCCCACATCATGGCATCTCTAGAACTCTTCGATGGGGAAGATTTACATCGGGTTCCTCTGTTAAGAGACTGGTGGCCATCATCTCGGAGTGGAAAGAACGTGAACAAGCTATTGATTTGCTGCGTTATAAACAATACGATTCGCATCGCGTTTCGGTATGTTCAACCAGGGGTCCCCATGCTCTACCGAGTGAGAGATTTTAAAGGTTTGATAGAAAGTTGGCATTCTTCCTTCATCCTCTCCGCTGTTGTCCAATCCGATAGATCACCTGGGCGATGTTGTCTCCCGACCACAGTACATGACTTCGTGGCAGAAGAGTAATCGTCCCTTACACCTCGTTATGCCACAGGTGTCTGATCCATAACCGCCTTTGTTGTCGGAGATCTCACGTCTCGTCCGATTGACTGTCAATCTGCATCCCGATAGCGTCTGACGCTTTGTCCTGACCTTGACAGCTAGCTCCATTTACCGTGGGTGTTCCATCAGAATCGTGCTTGCAATCATGATCTATGCAGTGACTTCAATGGACGGTCACTTTAGTCCCAGTGTCACCATTTCCTTTGTCATCCTTAGAGTTTTCCTATGCGAAAAATTGCTATGTACGTTCTTCTCGCATGGTCACCTTTTACACCTGACACAGGACAGCAGGGAATGCTAACATCGAATATCAACACAGGTACTAGCCCTCCTCCCTCCTCGACGACCCTAATTGCATTGAACACACACTCCTACCTGCACGCCACTGGCCGTCTGGAGGAATACCTCAGCGACCTTACTCCTCCGGAAGCGAACAATCGTTACATAGAGCCTAGATCACTTACGTACTTCTAATCAAATCCCCATCTCTGTTCTCATTCTGTTTTCTGTTTTCTTTCTTCCGTCCTTAGCTCCTTCTAATATACCTCCACTGAACTCGCCATTCATCTCCTATACTAGTATAGCGCTAATACCTACACGCCTCCACGATGTCACAACCTAGACTTAACCCTATCAGAAATGATATAGCTCAGACTAGAATGAGCGAGAGGCCTCAGTCAATGTGGGTGAACGACTGCGGGAGTTGGAACGAGAGAGCAAGAGCTATAAGCAAAGGTCAAGAAAGAATCACAAGAAACCGAGGACACGATGTGTAGATAGAAGTGATCAAGTACATATGTACGTCAGACCAAGAGGGCCTCGGACAATACACAGGGGGGGAAATGCGCAGTCTGAGATACCTGGCTTATGGGAATGCTTTTTCATATATATATGTGTGTGTGTAGGAAGATCTGACCATGGTATGTTCTTTTTTAATTGGCTTCATGTCTCAAAACACAAAGCAGTGGTGGCCGCACTGAACACCCTGCTTCAAGCCTTCGTGAAAGTCTATATATGGACTGTTGCACTACAAAGAGTAAAATCAATAATAAAAAATGCCTGAGACACTGGTTAGAGCAAAGGCAACGACGGAGTCATTTGATATGGTGGACAATTCCAGATAAGCAGCAGGCTGCAGCACTTGGTCATTGATATTTAGCAGTGGGCTTGGGGTATTGTTGATTCATGAGAGTGTTACGCATCCAACTCAGCGC
>JBBPQP010001082.1:0-13412 GCA_038092555.1 Boletus subgraveolens | reverse complement strand
CTGTAACACGTGGGCCGACCTCTTAGTCAAATCCCTCTTCGAGGGATGAGGCAATCCTCCATCGGGACGGACACTCCCCACCACCTCTGGATACATCCACCCCTTCACTGCCTTCAGCTTTTCCCTTTCTTCTCTTGATTCATATTTACTTACTATGACTCATTCAGACACTGCCTCCTCCTAGCCTCTCTTATGGCTATACGTCTCCCCGTTATATCCTGACCATTTATATCACGTGCCTCACGACACAACATGTCTCTTTCTTTATATAGTCTTCGGACTCCAATACCTGCCCTAGAGTCCTCACTATATATATTAGGGCGCCGCCTGTATGCCTTTCTTTCCTTAACCTTAATCTACACTTCTTCATGTGGTCTATCGTTCCTCGAGACCGCCCCCCCTCGTGCCTCGCCTCACCTCTGCCTCATCCTCTACTCTTCCAACTCTGGGACAGTCCCAGTACTGCTAGCACACGCTAGGCCATTCACACTTAACTCCATCTAGGAGGTGACCAAGTGTAGGAACGAGACACAGTCTTCACACGAACGTGTACCATTGTTACAGGTCATAACACCACCAATACCATGTGCATACTAAACATATTGACATTCATTTCCATTTCATCCAATGGGTCATTGATGAAGGAAAACTTCATCTAATCTTCTGTCCTACCAATGACATGGTTGCAGATACCCTTATGAAAGCCCTTCTGTTGCCCAAAGTCAAACATTTCACCGCTGAACTCGGACTGCACACAGCTTGAGGGGGAGTATTGGATTAGCAAGCACAAGCGCAGCTGCTAGCCGGACAACAGATCACACTGTTTTCAGGTGATACTTACACCTTGTTTATTGTTTCCTTTTCACACGTCGTTCTACTTACCTATCTGACTCTTATCGAACAAGAGCAGTATTGTCACAACTATACACAGGCCTAGGCACGGCCCAAGCTTACCTTGTTTTGCTCCATGCTCAAGACCATGACTGGCCCAAGTGCACCATTGTTCTGTCTTACACTTTGTTCACACTATAGCTTCCACTTGTAGTTATAAGCTTTTCGATACGCAGTGTCCTTTCCTCAGTCCATCTGCTTCTATCATGTGTGACTGAGGTAAGCCACCCTTTTGTTATCAGTATCTCACTACATGATAGCTAATCCCTACTTAGTCTACCGCTATCGTTTAGGTGAATCCAGTCCGTCTGCTTCTATTGCGCGTGACTGAGTCTACCACTATCATTTAGCGGTGCGCAATCTTGTCTAATCGCTTTAGTATGCTCTACATTCTCTGTTCCTACACTATGACGTTTATAGTCTACTTGCTTGTTCTCTTTTGTTCTTGACCCTTAGTACTGTAGTCTAACCATTTACAGTCGAATACTTAAAGCCAAACGTATAAAGTCTCTAGCTTGTCAGCGCTCCCCTCAGTCCATTGCCCACATGTGACTGAGGTGAGCTCTCAATACTGTAGTTCCTCTAATCATGCTCACTCTGTACTTAGTTACTTTATCAGGTGAATATACATCAGTCTGTTGCCCACACATGACTGAGTTACTTTATCATAAAGGTATCATGCATTGTCTGTTGTTTACCCCCTGGTCTAACATTCATGTCCTTCATATTTAGTGCATGTTTTCCCAAGAACTTGGTTTTCCGTCATGCTGAACCCCAAAAGTGAACAATAATATAATCAGGGGTAAAATTGAAAATGCAGAATTACACTAATTAGATCATGTTTCCTTCTTAAATTTCAATCTGAGACCCTCAGGCTCAAATTTGAGCCCTCGGCAGAGATGCCGCCCTTGAGTGACTGACACTGTACTACTGCAAACTGAAAACACGAAAACACCGCGTTTTCGAGCAGTTTGGGATACCTATTTTGGAATAGGTCAGGGCGGAGACCCTGAATGTCCTTTTTCGCTAGGTGTCCTCCAATCACAGCTCTTGAATAACCTGTGGTAGAGTCGTCAAGCGATAACGTTACTCAACAGCTTTTCAGATGCCTATAACCGTAGGATAACCCACCAGCCTTTGCCACGAGCGTCAAGCAAGGTTTTGCCGACACAAGTTGGCATTCCCAAGTACCTCAAAATTTCATCCGATGTCACTCTGGCGCAACGTTTCCCCTAAATTTTCCCATTCCCAGACAGTGGTTTCCCATTTCCGGACTGTTTATGCATGTTGTCGAAATCAAACAGGGCACTTTCGGCACGCTCAGAGACCTTGCAAGCAAGGTAACTATGATCCCACAGTGACATGCTACTGTATGTGCAACGATATATCCCCCTTGTTGGTGCTATGTTCAAGCTATACATTGCATCACATCGATGTCCGTACCCTCCCGCTATCATCACATTCTCTGGTGGAGTATGGTGCTGATCACAAATGTCCTTTATCAAACCTATGCATACATGCTTTGCATTCTGACCTGAACGATGCAAGTACAGACAACCAGCTGTTTCAATGGGAAAAAGAATGTAGACACCGTCGCAAGACTCGTAACGCATTTTCACTTCCATTTCTAGGCGCGTTTGAGCTTGTTACCGATTCCAATCTAGTTTCCAGACGCGGTTATGTGAACGGCAATTGTCAAGAAGTATGTCGTGACGTTGGGTCCGCCAACGTTCTGCTTCAGACTTCAGTTCCATCGTGGAGTGGGAAGGTCCAAGGCAGCATGACAGATTATGATCGAGACAACTGCCTTACAGTAAGCTCCACCCACAGTAACGACTGCTCCCTTGACTCGCGATGCGTCGAAACATTCCGCCTTGGCATCTTTGCCCTTTCCTGTACCATAGCACGTTTTCACACCGCTGCTCTACCTCACCACTAAACCATCAAAGCTTTGAGCAGGGCCACCCTGTCTCGTATCCCTCTTCAGTGGTACCGAGGAAAGAACACCACGATGCTCGGACATCGTGATCGCACCCATCAAACTATACATTTCTTTTTTGACCCAATATAGAGATCCACCACCAGGGAGGTGGCTGTAGACCAGCGTGAGTTCATCGGGAGAACCTACTGATTCTCGTCATTACCAAGCTCTTGGTTACCGGACCACTGTCCCAATTTACATCACCCAGAGCAACTCTCCAATGAAATAATTCCTCGATCTTCAACTTGAAGTCAAGGTCAACATAGATAATGAATTGGAATTAGATACATGTATTCAAACTAACGGGCAGGGGCAGAAACTCAAGATATATTGCGATGCCACTCGTAAGTACCTTGGGTTGACTACGAGCGTAGATGGAGCGCTGATGAGTGATTTGACCCGTTGTAGTACCTTGAAATGACTCGGAGCAAATGGTAGATGTGCAGTGTTGATCTCCATGAGAGATCAGATCTGCTCTCAGGCTGGTGCCAAGGCTTCAAGGTTTCTTACTTGCTACCGGCAGATGTAACAGGACATATATAATCGTGATCCTAAGAACTACGATGACCACAAATCTTCTGTGCTACATACTCGCGAATCTATTCTCGGCGTGGCAACGAAGATGCTCTCGCATTGCCTTCCATCACCAACCCTACATCAAGCTGTATCGCGTGCTCGTCGAAGATTGGGGGATCGTACATCGCTCGTGGTTCCAGAAGTGTCTTGAAACAAACATTTAATACACCAGATAGAACATATAACTGCCAGGAGACCCAAGACCGAACTACTGGCAACCTCCCTCTCCTTGACTCTCCATCCCTGTTTGTTGTTAGTAAACCACCACACATCCCATTTTCTCTTGTAGGCATCGTGCCCTCTGACTTACAGACTGCTGTGGAGCTTCTCCGGCTGAATGACTATGTATCCTGTACGGTTGCTCATATCTTCACTCAATTATTGATCTAACGGACCAGTGTAGTTGTTCTGGTTACTGTTGTTGTATATGATCATTGTGAGTGATGCTTGTATGCACACAATCCTTTGCACTCTCAAGTAACCATTGCAATCATACCACTAGTCCTCACCTTTTCGAGAGAGGTAGCTTATTTCACTGTTAACTTCATGCTTGCCGGCTGACAATATTCAAAGATAGACTATATTTGGGTAAGGGAGCAACGATTATCAAGCAATATCCAGCCCCTCACAGTCCCATAGCGCTGTCCCTGGACCCGTGTCTCTACAATCTTTGTTCTAGTACGTATAAAGTCTCAGGAGGGCCCCATTGTAGTTTCCGAACTAACAGTTTGGCAGGTCCACTATCTCAGTCTTTGCTGGGCTATGTGGGGCCATGGTTACTGTAATGCATATCAGATTACATGATTGATAATGAATGTGTGCTCAAGTCTTAATGGCCTTGGTATGTTCAGAGTTAAATTGGTGATTAATTGAGCTGAACATAGCATTTGCAGATGGTACTACCTTCCTCTCAGGCCCTCTCAGAGTTAGTCTTTCTGCTATCCACTTTGTCTGTCATCTATGAGTCCATGACCATCTTGTGGTAGACGTATGCATCTAAATCCAATTGCAAACTGTATTGATAACAGTTCCATAGGTGTAAGTGGATTCTTTCACTGCCCCTCGCACTATCAGCATAAAACTTAGACGTTCCAAAGGTACTGCAATCAATGTGCTAGGTGAGTGGGAATTTGAAATATTTTATAATGCCGCGGATTGTGAGTTACTGTATCCTTGATTTCCTTCCCAGGCCGTAATTTCGACTACAGTGGTGATGATCCTGCGGGTGTATGCAATGTGGAATCGATCCAAAATGGTCCTTTGGGTCCTTCTGTTCATCTATGTGCCACAAGTTATTTTTTCCTTCGTTTCTCTGGGCATGTACTTCGATCCCAATAGATACATCTCAGGTATGTCCAAGCTAAAATGCATGCTTCACTGTGATCTCACGGAGACGGCCTCCATTTCCTGCCACCGTTTTCTCAAGTCACAATTGTCCATATCGGCGATTTCTCTGTTTGCGATTCCTCACCGAGCGCAGTCGTATCCAAGCTTTACGTGTATGACAAAATCCCACGATTTGTTCTCGGTGCTGCGCTTTTCGTCCTCGCTGTCATCCAAACCTTGAAGCAGTCAATTGAAATGTACAATGCAACCACGCAGTGGCAGACTAATCGGTATATGCAACTATTCGCGAGAGATGGAATTCTTTATTTCTTCGTGTACGTTCGCTTTTCCCTTCTTGTTTCCATTCGTCAAAATCACGTTCTCCCGTCCATCCCACACTCGAGTACCTGCCCCCAAACTAACCACTCCCTTATTTTCTTCTGAACCGTTAGGAACGTCCTTTACAACATTGCTGTTATCGTCACGGACGGTGCTACATCAATCAGCTCTTCACTGCTCTTGCTGCTCATGTTTTCTTATATAACCATATGCCCCATGATGCCTCGGTTCATCATCAGCGTGCGAGAGCTGTATGACCGTGACCTTCGTGGCTGCTTGCAGGGGATCGACACTGGATTTGGTGTGCTGTCGCAACCCACTGCCAGTCAAAACACGGTCGTGTCCGACATTGCGTTCGCGGATACTTCCCCAGAGCACGATAGGGTTGCGGAGCGGGACGCGTACGACTCTGAGGCGATTCAACTCGAACCGTTGGGAGATAATATGGATCAGGTTTGAACGAGGATTTCTGGTGGAAATCGGGGACGAGCACTAGCGCTGGGGCATCTGTCCCATTGACGAATGGAAGAGGATATGGTGTTTTGAATGTTGACCCGAATATTTATTTTTCCTATGGATACGCCTCGTCTGCTGAGCCCACTGTATCATGATATATATATCCTCCATTGTTGTACAATGTATCTATTGTCTTGAGGGAGCTTCCCCTGTTCGGGTGCGATTTGGGTCTGCTGCCTACGCGGTGCGTTCGTAAGGCTACAACAACATATACGATACAACCAAAGGGCTCCCTCAACCGACCCTTTGCTAGCTTCCGACACGGGACTTCGATCAGTCCATTGTTCGCAGTCCTGCCGCATTTGCTTGCCGGTGAGTGAACAACCCACGTCAAAGCTCCACCCTAGTGTTCAGCGTCCCGGGCAGATGTCGTCTTCGTGGCCTTTGGATATTATTCGGACAGGCATCAAGCCGCTCTCAGCTTCGCGTTTGTTTCCTAGTCAATCGCACTGGTGGGATATGTGGTTGACGTCTCGAACGCCAAAATCGCGTGTCAAGCGTCATGGACCATTACTGTGCGTCGTTTGAAGTTTTGATGGGTTTTCTGTTATTATTTTGTCCGTAAGGCCGCTGGTAGGCGAAAGTGAAATCACTCCGGAAGCAGACCGCAATGGAGAAGATACTCCACTCAATGGGGATTGAAGAGCGAGTTTCAGACATGCTATTGGAAAGTATGCTATATCATCTTACCGAAGATGGCGCGTGTAACCTAACGAATCAAAGAGGATATCCCTATCTCTGGCTAAAAGGAACGCTCAATAGCGGGAAAAGGAGGGAAGAAATCACCTTCAATCAGAATACACGATGCTGGCCCAGAACGTCGTTTCCGATGTAATCAGCCATGATACGATGAATTTCTTTCGAAGGACGCCTAACATCATCGAGGGTCACCAACCTTAATCCCCAGACTCGACACCCGACTGACAAGCACCACTCGCTCTTGGATCCAATCAAAGTGATGCACCGGGTCATCACAAGACGTGATCGTCTACATTCCGTTGCGAATGGAGCAAGAGAGCAGGTTCACGTACTCAAACCCTTGGTATTCCGGAACGGGATCGAGCACAGCGTACCAAAATTGACAAAGGGGGCATCGAGCAGCGGGTTCTGTATGCGGAACTCTACGAAGCTCTTGACGATGGACCGGATCCATGCTTGACCGAGGGCGTTGTGGCTACCACGGCCGTACACGTCTGTGAGGAAAAAGTTCGTGGCGTTCGCTGCGAGTTGGATGAAGCTTACCTGGTGGTAGGGTAGTAATGATTGGAACCAAACGAGTCCCCCTCCGAAATCCCAATTTAGCTAGCGTACACAAATCCGGAACATCGAACTTGGCAAATCATGTAGTTACCGAGGGTACACCGAGCTCATATGATAGCAGCCTGGGAACTGAGAACGTACTCGCCATCTTCCCGTAGATAGAAGGTTCTAAATATAACTCAGTAATCACGATTGCAGACTTGGATACTCACGCAAAACCGGCAGCGTAGTCTGGGCCAGAGATATGTTGGATTGGAGCCGCGTCCAGTTGGTATCAGAAGAAAAAAGTGAGCTGGGAGAAAAAGACAGGAAGGAGATTTGGGGCCACCACAATTTCTGTCTGGATCAAGGTTGCAAGAGAGTACAAGGGATGGCCCTGGCCGATGGATCGATGACCACAGTTGCGGCGTGCATGGGGATAGTGACATCACCGAACAGACTAGACGAAGCTGGGGCAGTCAGTGGCGATATCCGTTGGTTGCCATCCCAAGGATATGCTCCGAGGGTACGAGGTCCAGGATGATTGAGCACGACCGCCAGGCTTGCGCTAAGTGGATGAAATATTGGATGAGTGGATCCACTTGGCACTGTGCTCTTCGGACAAGGCAGTGTTCTACCCAGCAACTTCTGAACTCGATCTTGGTGAGACATGACCGAAGCCTTTCGAATGACAGTGACATTCATTTGCCCCTTCCGTGGATTTACGCACATGCAGACGGAAACGGGAAATTGGCCACAGAACCACAACAACGTGGACCCACCTTCTTCCTTATCTTCCCTTTCTTCCTTTCTAATAAAGAGTCATGGCATGCAACAAAAGGGCTGTTTCATAAAGGTCGCGCACCTTTGGCACCGTTCACCCAAATAAGATATTGTTTCAGAGATCTCTTCGTCATCCTGCTTCTTAATCGATTTTGCGAGTACGTGCTCTCCATCGTCTTCAAACGACTGGAGTTCCGTTCCTAGCTCGATGAAACAGCCATACTTTTGACGGTGAAACCGGAAAATACCTTCCAGCATTGGTTGACCAAGCATCGCCGAGTTATTCTACATAATATACAAAATTGATCGTCGTCACAGGAAAGTTGAAGTTCACTTACATAAGGAATCGAGGGAGTTGGGTCGTTGTGAGTCGACATCGCAATGGTCTTGGTAGACTCGAGGGTGCTGGGCTTGCATTCCTGTATAGGGAGCACTGGGGTAGTTTTCTGATGAATGTCATGTGCGCGGAGAAAGTGGAATACTTCAAAGGTACGGGGCTATTGAAACAACAAACCACCAAACTATCGATCAGCGTAAATCGGCATGTGGTTCATCTATCGGGGCTTACCCAAAGCCCGTGGCCGCGCTGGCCGATGTGGTATTGTGGTTCCTTGTCAATGATTCGAACGGGGACGTGGTTCTGCAACGAGGAGCCCAGATAATCCACCACCAGCCTAGTGCACCACGCATCCACGTTAACCACTCATCGATCCCACGAAGAGCCAGAGACTTACCACGAATACAGGAGCGACATAAGGCGTCGTGATACTAGTGCACCGAGTCTGGGGCTTAAACTCTACGATGTTGGACCCGGGCGGCAAAGAGACGATGGCTCGGATCACCGTATCCTATAAGTAGTACTTCCGTAAGCTATAGTTTAGTCGGCGACATCCTGCGAGGATGCTTTGTGCAAGGCATTATTCTGTCCGTGGTGGCACGGCGACGGGTAACTTGTGACGAGCAGAATCGTTTTGGGAACGTTGATAGATACGGCATGGTCCCATCAGAGTTCACTAGAGTTCACTAGGAAGGGATAATGACGGACATTGGGAGAGGAGGAGAAGTTGCCGTTGAGTCTATTGATCGCCTGGTCTTATCTTCGTTCTGTCAGCGCACGCTACAGCGGGCGGATATAATTTGGTATGCAGGCTGGATGTGAGGGCGAAGTACCAACATTGACATGCGATCCACGGCTCGCCTTCAAGGCCCGAACTGGCATAAAGCCAAACGTAGTGAATGGTGTGTGGTCCGGCGTAGAAATAGTGGGTTACTCGTATGTCCCATTCTAGTTGAACCTGATAGTACGGGTCAGTGCCGCAACAAGGGAGAATGACAAAACACGTACTCATACGGCCGCCCATTAGTACTGCACTACTCCAAGGAATGTTTTGCGCGTCCCAATGCTTCATACCATTTGTGCATGACTCGCTCGGTTTTTTGTCAGGGTTCTCGACCGTTGGCGCGAGACAGCGAGGCAATCCCCAATACCATTTATGTCAGAACCTTCTCTCTCATCTTCTTTCTCTCTTCACCTATTCCCATCAGTCACAGAACATCATGGAACTCTGTAGAACAATCCACATACTTCTCCAATCACTTACTCATTCTTAGTCAGCATACATCCAGTAGTATATATACCAGACCTGTATCGTAGTAGTATTCCCTCAGAATTAGAATCGTCTTCACTCTTGAGCATCCCCTGAAGGGTATTCCCTAAAGGTCTCTCTTGACGGTTCTGATATAATTCTAATTCTCCTACCTTTACCGTTTACCCTTCATCCTCCCTTCTCATCGTTGCCCTCGACGTCAAACTTCTTGACGGTCATTGACCTCTATACCTACATACCTTTTGTCACTGTATACGGCGACAACCAGTGGACCGTAGCTTTGCGGAATCTGTCACCTCTGACATAAATTGAGGCTGGTTTAACACCAGGCAAAGGTTATTCATACGGTCGTCCGCTGTCTAAATACGGATAACGTTGCTGCTAGCCCATAGTGCACCAGGGCTCTTCCGTTTGACCCTCCGGAAGTAAAGTTGAGGATTCCGCTTGGTAACTGCGAGAGCATTACTCGTGCTACACGTCGTAGTGCCGCCATCGAGCACCTGCTCCGTCTATCCCCCGACACGCCGAAGAAGCCATCAAGCTTCTAGTTCTTCACTTCCACATTCCTATGCTATCGGACTTGATCCTGGCAGAGACGTCTACCAGATGAGTAACCAGGAGCTCAGTCATCGCGTCCCAAAAAGTCGAGGCAACCTTCGCCCGACCTACCCTATCCGAAGCCCTCCAACGAGCTCAGTGGTCTCTTGACGAGTACCCTGATATCCACCTCCCTTACCCCGCATACCCCATCACTCCGATAGAGATCGAAAGGCTCGCAAAGCTTCGAGAACTCGTCATTCACAGTCCTCACCGTCGCGGTTGGCATTACATCGCCTCCTTCGACTCCTTCATCATCCGTAGAGAACATTTCGTAGCCTGGCAATGGATCGTTAATCAGAACAACTTCCCCAATTAGTCGCCACCATTTCCTCCTTCAACCTCATCCATATACCACTGTACTATAATGATGTCCCAACCTACATCGCGAGCGGCGTCAATCTTGGAGACAACGACCCCGACCACGATCCATGCGCCCCAGGCAATGCAATCTATCCCTCCATTCCGATCCCGACTAGACGACTCCCGTCCCCCGTCTGTAAATCCCTATCACATTCATCTTCTGGAGACTCCAGTCGCCGGTACTTCGACTTCCCAGCAGACAGGTCCAAATGTGACTACGAGGCATGTTCCCTACATAGACAGGAGCGAGACACCCGAGACTGTGGCTGCTCTCATCAAGCAGCAAATAACTGTATTTTTCGACCAATACGCCCAATGGACAACGAACTTACTGATCTCTCTGCGTGCGGCTGGCCCGGCACCTCCGATCCCCTACAACACTGTAGACATGCTGCCCAGTCTCCAGCCCCCTTCCTACACAAAACCCACGTTGAGATCACAGAGGAGCTCGAGCCACCCACTCCCATCAGAACCTACTCCCCAAATGCCGCTGGCAGCAGAGCGCCAAGCGCAGGAGGGGGTATACGAGTCCATCCACGCACCCCACCCGCAAGTGAATCTTCCTTCGTTTGGAGGACGCTTAGGCAAGAATCGCCTGCCAAAGCCCGCCTACTACGATGGAAACAAGGAGACATTCGTACAATGGGCCCGTACAATGAGGATGTACCTGAGGTCGTTCGAAGAGGGAACCCCAGACGATCAGCAAAAGATTACTATCGTCTTATCATTTCTTACTGGAAACAATGCGGCAGGAAGATTCGCCGACTTGTTCGTGATCCAGAACGAGGAACACCTGGACCAATACCCCTTCGCCCAATTCTGGGACACTCTCGTAGAGATGTTCCAACCCAAGTTGCTGCAACGGGACACAGAGCGGAAACTGCGCACCCTGAAGCAAACAACCAATGAGACGATCAAAGACTTCTTCATCAAGATGTCTACGCTTATTGTCGAGGCGAAGTGGAACATCCAGTCCCATGGAATTCACCTTACAGAGATCGCACGGAATGGCGTCCAATTCAAATACGTAGAATTCGTGATCAACCAAGTTCCTGGCATCGTGGATGAGCACGATGTGCGAGTTTGGGAAAAGGAACTCATTCGCGCCGAATACTCCCTACATACCCTCAACGACGCAAAGAAATCCTCCCTCCACACGACCAATTGGATTCCTCACCGCCCCCAACCATCTTCTCGACCACAGGCGCCAGCACCAGTTCCAGCTGCAAAGGCCGCGCCTCAACAATACCACCCGAACGCGACGGGAACGTTCCCAGGAGCTGGAGCTCCAATGGACATCAGGAAACTGCGTACACAAGGAAAGTGCATTTCATGCGCGAAAGAAGGGAAAGATCAAGCATGGCCTTGTCCAACCCACTTCAAGCCACGCCCCCGACAAGTCTGAACGTTCGAAATCAACGGGCACATAATAGAATACGAAAATCATCGGGAGTTGGCAGAGAAGGTAGCAGAAGTTACCAAAAAGGATTTTCCCAACGTAGAGTAGCCCAGTCGTCTACCTCTACAAACAATACTTCATCTTGTACTGAACCTAAGTCATTGAATAAATTCTCCGTACTACAAGTTGAAGAACCGACTGAGTCAGTGTGTGATGCGGCTGCTGAGCGCCCTCCACTAACGATACTACAACGCCCCAAAAAGGCAAAGAAAGACACACCAGTTATACCTCTTGTTAAAGAAAAGGGTACTGTAATGATAGCTCAAAGAACTACCACTAGCCGGACTTCGACAAGGCAAACACCGTAAGCCAAAAGATAAAGAGGATAAGATGAAGAGTGTAGCCTTAGATCCTTAATCAGAGTTCGGAAACGACAATGACAAGTGGATTAGACTGGGGTTCTACTTTATGATGTACAGGTATATATACTGGAGAGAAGTGAGCACGGACCAAGTGCTATAAATAGTAATGACTAAGTATGGTCAAATGAAAGTACACGGTTGTGAGAAAGAGAAGTTGATGATGGGAAAAAGAAGAATAGCATCGTGAGAGAAGAGCGGAAATTAATAACACGTGCTATGACATCATTGTGATCAGGTGACCTTTCCCACGGTCACGTGCAATGTGTCGAAATAGTTGAAGCAAAATGTTGTACAAGTGTTTGTGATGAAAAGTTTTGAAAATATTACATATCATAACAGGTACCAAAAGTCAACCGGTAGAGAAAAGGAACAATCGTTCCTCATGGTTAAACACAGTGGATCCATGGTCAACTCAATGGATTCAACAAGTATGTCAAAATACAGATGAAAAGAGAGCACTCACTCATCTCCGATCATTCGTACACGACACAAGAACAGCGGAAGTTACACCTCAGCTGATCACTGAGATTAGTAGCATGTCCCCAATTGAGGCCCACCTGTCGCTGCGCGAGTTGCAAAACAAGCCGCGATATAAGAAAATCTCGAAAAAGGATGACCGCTTGCTGACCGTACACATCGGAATGTTACTGGACAATGGAAGAACAATTGAAGCTGATGCACTCATCGATTTGGGATGCACTGGCTCCACCATCGATGCATCATTTGTAAAACGAAATAACTTCCCAACTCACAAGCTTCCTCGTCCAATCCCCGTGTATAATGCCGACAGAACGCCCAATTCCCGCGGCGCAATTACCGACTTTGTTCTGGTGGAACTTTCCATCCTGGACCACGTTGAAAAAATCTCTCTTGCGGTGACTGACCTTGGTACACATCCATTGTTCCTCGGTTATGACTGGCTCAAATGTCATAACCCGACGATTGATTGGGCCTCGCAATCCATTTCCTTCTCGTGCGAAGATCACATTCCCGATCTCATTCCAACCGAGGACGATGACGACGATTCGGAGTATCGTCAATCTTGGAAGGAGGGTGATTGCATCTTCAAAATCGAAGCCCTTGATTACCTCATGTCACGAGGTGTTGCTCAAGATCTTGCGATCGAAGCACAAAAGGAAAAACATCTAAAAACCTTCGAGGACGTAGTCCCAGAAGCCTATCATCCATTCAAAGATGTCTTTGCCAAAGAAACATTCGACGAACTACCCCCGTCTCGACCGTGGGATCATGCAGTCGAATTACTCCCAGGCGACCACCAAGTCGACTGTAAGACCTACAATCTCACCGTTGACGAACAAAAGGAACTGGACAACTTCCTCGAAGAAAACCTCACGTCGGGAAGAATTCGCCCC
>JBBPQP010001081.1:0-13452 GCA_038092555.1 Boletus subgraveolens | reverse complement strand
ACCCAGGACCGAACCCAATCCCACCACCAATCCCACCACCACCAACCCTCCCCCTCCCCTTCCTCACCCTCGGCTGCGTCTTACAAAACATGCCCCCCACAAGTTCGTACGCACAACACGGCCCAGGCATCGGTACCGTCACACATCGCGTCCAGCTCAACGTTTTCCACGCGTTTCGTAGTTGACGAAGACGGGCGAGGCGATCGTTTGTCGTGAGCGACGATGGGGCGGTGGAGTGGGATGTAGAGCAAGAGGGAGAGGGAGAAGAAGTGGATGGGGATGAGGATGAGGGAGAGAGAGAGGACGAGAGAGCACTCCGGGGGCGAGTACTACCGTCGATCATGCCATCCCGCACGAGTTCGATACGGTACTGCAGTTCGAGTGACCCATCGATGACGTCCCTCAATAGCCGACATACCTAGATGGGTAAATAAAACGACGATGGACATTCGTGTGAGTTTTGCCGCGTTCGGGCAAGATCAAAAGGAAAAACGCAACTGAACGAAACCGAACGACCGAGCGACAGTCGGCAAAGGCGCATACGGCAGTGAGCAACTCAGGCGGGAGATGGGTGAGCAACACCATGGATTCAGAGGTGGGCATCGTTCATTGAAGGAGAGATTGATGGTCATCAGTGGGATTATATACATTACACTCGCACGGCGGCCACGAGGCGAATATCAATCATTCAATCACTCTGGTGCGTCCTCCCCCATGATCTTGGCCACCAGCTCGTTCCCGTTGTGCACAGGTGCCTCATACACCGCAAACGCTGTCTTCTTCCCAATCTCTCCTTCCACTTCCCCTTCCCCGTCCTTGACCCCCTCGCTCGACCACCCTTTGCGTCGGTCCGTAAACACCGCCTCGCTCCGGTCCAACAACATCCCCAAGTCCCGGTCGCTCAGCACACCCTCCTTGCCCTTCCGCGTCTCAGGGACAACCTCGATATGGTCACCCTCCAGTTTCAACAACGCCGCTGCCATATCCGCGATATTATCTGCCTTGGTGCGTCCCACCTGTCCGGGCATCTTGAACTTATCTACGCCCATCATCAACAACACGTCGAACGGCAGGCTGTGGGGCGAAACGTACCCTTGGCAATCACCAACGCCTCGAGTTTGCGCTTCTCCGTCGCGCGCTGCATAATCCGCGTCTCGATCGTGTGGGCCGTCACTAATCGAAACACGAGCACAGGCTTCGTCTGACCAATTCGATGTGCCCTGTCCTGTGCCTGGATATCCATTTGCGGGTTCTAGAACATCCATCCTGCGTCAGCACTCATTTCATACAGACCGTCCTCCCCACAACCCCTATCAAAAACCACTCACCCAATCTTGATCATAGAAAATGACCGTATCCGCAGCAGTCAACGTGATCCCCAGCCCTCCTGCGCGTGTACTCAACAAGAACAGCACCGGTGCATCCCTCCTTGCGCCACCTTCCTGGAACCGATTCATCTGCTCGCGACGATCCAGTGGGCTGGTCGACCCATCGATCCGACAGATCTGCCACCTCTTGAGTTCTGTCGCCCACGTCTGTCATCACACAGCCAGTGCGCGTGCGTGGATCGATCAGTGATCGCGCCAAGACAAGCAGGACACGTACCTCGATAATATCCAACATGGTCGTAAACTGGCTGAATAAAAGCACCTTATGCTTCGTCCGAAACAGCTCGTCTAGCAATCGTTCGAGCAGCATCATCTTTCCACTCCCATCAACCAGCTCTTCCGTCGTCTCCGGTAACGGCTCCGTCGGATCACTAAATAACAGGGGATGCGAACATGCCTTGCGCAGTTGCATCACCGTGTTCTGAAGACGCATGTTGTTAATGCCTTTAACTGTTGCCACAACCACCGTCAGCACCGAACAGCATGGCACGGGGGTCCACCCACCACTTTCCCGCATCCGGTGTTGTCTCCCAACCTCGGACACATCCTTCGTCCCATCTCCCATCTCCCCCTTTTCCATCCGTTCAAAATACTCCTCATCGCTCTCGTCCACATCATACCTTCTCCTCTTGCCCCCCCTCAGCCTTCTCGGCGCATTCACATCCACCACCTCCTTCTCCACCGTCGGATCCTCGACCCCCTTTGCGATCAAAAACCGACGAATACGACCCTCGACAATCTCGTCGTACAAATTCCGTTGTTTCACACTCAACGGTGCGTAGATGACGTATTCCTTTTTAGGTGGCAGGAGTCCTTCGACGTCAGCTTTGAGGCGACGCAAGAGGAAGGGTTTCAGGATGCCGTGAAGCGTAGAGATGAGATGGGTGGATTGGGTGGGTGACAAGCGGGATTGCAGGGTCCCAAGATTAAACCTAACGTTGACGTGAGTCCATACTTGGAAAAACAAGAGCGAGAACAGGGAGACGGAGCACGCTAGGGAACGATGCCAACGTACCATTCCTGAAAGGTATCCAAGTCGTCAAAGATATCCGGAAGAATAAAGTTGAGCAGAGACCATAGCTCTGCCAGGTTATTCTGCAAAAACCAGTTCGTCAACACGTGTTACGCCGAGGTTCGCACAAGGTACGCACATGGAGTGGCGTGCCGGTCAGAATCATGCGCCCTGCGCTCGGGTATTTCTTGATCTCCTGAATAAGTCTGCAATTGAGGTTCTTCAACCGATGGCCTTCGTCTACGATGATGTAGCCCCAGTTGTACTTTGACAAATGGGGCTGGTCTCGAATGATCATCTCGTACGTGGTCACGACGACCGGAAACGTCTCTTTCGTTTGACGTGGCAATGTGGTCTTGGAAGGCGAACGGGTATAACGTGTAGCAGGTATACGCCCACGATCGTCATCGTCCTCGTCATCCTCCCCATCCGACGTCTCATCCCCGTCTAAATCGACCTTGCGCCGCTTCACATGGCTACTTTTACGCGCTTTGGCTGCCGGCGCCTTTCCTTTACTTTTTTTACCCTTACCCTTTTGCGCTTGACTCCGCAAGACCATGATCCGTTCACCGGGGGACGCCACCGCTTCGGACCCGTCGTCTGGCTCGCGCATCACGGTGCGTCGGAGCTCGGCGCGGTCCGCAGGTGGGCCATGGTACATACACACCGGAATCTGCATAGTTGAGAATGCATGTCATGAAAAACAGAAAGAGCACTAACGGCGGGTGCAAACCGATGAAATTCATCGACCCAGTTGTGGATGACACTGAGTGGACAGACGATCAAGAAGGGTCTAAAATGTCCCAACTCGCGGAGATGCGCGTTAAACGCGATCGCTTGAAGTGTCTTGTGGCAACGTCGGCTGTTTGAACGACCTGGCGAGACCACTGGACGTGACTCACCTTTCCCAATCCCATCTCATCCGCTGCGGACACGTGTCAACCACGCACCGAAGCAATTCCATGCACAGAGGACGCACCCAAGATACCCGATACGCCATTCTTATCCAGCGACACCATCCACTCGACACCCTCGAGCTGATACTCTTTCAACTTGCCTCCCGTTACCAACGACGGCTGTAAAAAGTTGGGACGCGGCCCCGTCGCATCCGTCCCACCCTGAGCCGCATCCACGGACTCGACCGTCAACGACTTATCGAGCGAAGCCTCTTCCTCGGGCTCTTCTGGAACACGCCGTTTGGGTGCTTTTCGCGTTGGACGTTTCCGCGTCCCAGGGCCGGTAGCGGTGCCCGAAGACACCGAGGCGACGTGCATCGCAGCGCGTAACGCCGAGGTCCGTTTTTCCTTGTCCATCTGTGCGCCGAGGAGATTGGAGTACGTAAAAGACTTCTCGAGGAGACGTTCGAGGCGCGCGAATCGGTCTCGGAAATGCTAGTGCGCAAAAAGGGTGAGCGACACCAAGTGGACAAGGAAACGCGCGTACAGCGTCATCTTCGGGAGAGTCTGGGACCGCGGAGGACTTGAAATGGGGTGAGCGCGTTCGTTAGGAGTGGGAACTAGGAAACGAACGTACTTGGCGCGTGTCGACTTCCGAGTTGGGGATCGCTGGGTCTTCGCTGGGTGGTGGCGACGACGCGACGGTGCTCGGGGCGACGGAGGACATGAATTGTGTTGGCGACGACGGCGTTGGACTGATGGACATCGTGGACAACGACGACGACGGTGGTTAAAGTAAGTGAGACACAAAAACTTAGGAGATCTGTATTGGATTATGTCATCATAGACGCGAGAATGCCGGCCCTTATTCACTCTTTACATCTACAACAGTACAATCCTACAAAGGCTAGTACCTGTACCGAGTCGAATAATCTATCGGACCATATCAGAAACACAAGCGTCAGAGAAAAATTAGACAGACCCTTGGGTGAGACGACGAGACCACGTCCTTTCGAGGCTCCACGGTACACCGTCTCGATGATATCAATAAGCTAGCGAGATCAAAACATGAATAGATGAATCCGGGTAGACCACGGTACATGCTGACCTCCTGCTTGTTATCCATGGCCCAGTTTCTAAATATCCGATAAACAGATGCTGGAACAAAAGAGAAAACAGAGTGCGCACATCTTATTGTTGTTACCAGTGCCCAGATCGATCATGATATGTTTGTTACTACGAGCAACAGATGAACGAATCGTGACAGATCGGAACACGGCCAGACACCCACCGATAAAAGAACATGACCGTACACGGATCGTACAACTCGTACATCTGGATTTAGCCACTCAGGTCATCCATCCACAGAAACTGATTCAAAGACAACACACCTTGTTGAAATCCGGCACTGCAGTGATATCCACCAAGTAGATGACAGCAAAGTTTTGCACCTTCTCAGCGACCGAGTACAACGTCTCGTCCATTGTCATACATTGTGCATCCCAGTCATGTCCGAACCGAATGACGACGACACGATCCTCTTCGGATTTGATAGCTTCGTCAACGTGCCAACCAGAGGGCAGGTGGGGAAGAAAATACGACATGGTGAAGCGACGAGCGTGATCGGTCGACGACGTTGGCCACGCTAACGGGAAAGCACAGCCACTGTACGGGATTTTCCGGTGAATAATGAATCGTGTCGGCATATGTCTGATCAATAACTATCCGACCCTGCAGGCTCATCATCTCGTCTTGGCAGTGAACACGCTACAGCAAGGGCCCATCATATGTATATTGGCAAGAGTCTCCTTATATCGACCCGTTTATAATCAGAGTCGTCGCTAACGACCGTCACTGTGGCACTCAATCAGATGCGGCAGGGCATCACAAACCGACATCGAAACCCTGGACCATTTTGCGATTTTTCACGATCCCTGACTTTGGGGATGTGCATCCGCGAATATCGGCCACACGACTCGCTCTATTCCGCCCGACCACGAGACATACCCTGTCCACGTAAATTGAGAGAAATGATCCAACGTTTTCATGTGCACAGCCTGTCACTGTCAACGATATGATATGTACATCACACTGAATTAGACACAGCAAACCCATTTCATTGATGCGCCTCGGTCCCCTTGAACTCTGTGCGGTGCCGGATATCCACCGACGGGCCAGCCACAGAATAAATACGTACTTGACCTCTATCACCGAGGCGCTCCCGCCGATGCGGCGACAAAGTTTCAATCCAAACGTCAGACCATCACCTGCGGAGCATGAACTGAGATCGTGCTGCACATGTTCGATGACCCTGTGTGGCTGACACATGCCCAGTCCTTCATTCTATTGCGACAAGTTCGGGACAGGCGCAGCGCCATGATGGAACTCCATCGAGTGTTGAACCTAGACGACCCTATGTCTGTCTGTCTGTCTGTCTTTTTTTGATTTCCTTGGTGGAACATGCCTAGCATCCATTTCCATTTGGACGACTTGTCATTTAATATGCGCTGTCACGGATGCGTTTAATAAATGACGGAAGTAAGCGAGCCCGCAGTGCTGGGCGCTGCAACTTATCGATGATGACCCTACGATGTTGAACGACGAGCAAACTTCACGATCCCCAAGATTAGCACCACCCATAATTAGCTCTAAGGGTCGTTCACATGCGGCCAACACTCGTTTGTCATGGTGATCCCGGAATCACTTGCATATCCTGCTCACATCGTTGGGACAGCAGCTTACCTGGGTTGCAATTTGAAGAGGTGGATGGATGGTTGTGTCTTCCCATCGGCGAAGGGCGGCGGGACCGGAAATGAACAGGGATCTTCATGTTGCTTAGACTGGGTCGAATACAAAGTAATTATCGGCTAACGCAGAGCCATGGTAGAACGTTTCCAGTACGTCGTGTAGCAACGCAGACATGATTCACAAAGCAATTAACGATCCATTGTACTCACACGGATAAAACGTGCATTTTCATAAAACATGTCAGCAGGGACGACGGAAGCGTGGCTTTAACGAGTGAATTGACAGGCCTGTCAAATGGGTCATGTCGTCGTTGTCGTTGTCGTCGTCGTCGTCGCCCCTTGGCTCATTCACATTCGGTAACGGTCGTATAGGCCGAAGAGATATTTCCAGGAAAAACCGCGGGTTATTATCAGTTCGATCGAGCTGGTCACAAACTTATTTTTTCCCCAGGTCGTCCACCTTCTCCCTTCCTCCTCCCCCGACGCTGCAGATGATCTTCTGAACCACGATCGTTCCGCGCACCCGCTTTTCGTTCATTATTTGTTTATTCATTTGCCCCATTTTTATCTCCTGAATGTCCACTACTCCGACCACTAATATCACATCAAAGAGCTCTCCGAACTCGCAGACTCCTTCACGACGCCCTGAACACGACCCTCAAGTCCCTCATTTTCGGTCTACTGCTGCCTCTCCGCCCCAAGCACAACCCTCATCGCGCCTTACCGCAGATCTCACGTCCTCTCATAACTCGGCACAGGGTCCATCCCATCATTCGCGTCCAGAGGAAGACGTAAATACCAGGCGCCCGACTAAAAGACAACGAACATCCCAACCAGCGGATATGGCTGCTGAACGAGCCTCTTCCAGTTCAGACTCCTCCTCCCAGAGTGGAATGGCAGATAATGAGACCGAGGCTGAGCGTAGTCAACACTCCGAGCGCTCTGCCCCGCAAGACACTGCCCCCCCAAAAAAGAAGCGCACTCGGACGCTTACGACGCCTCACCAATCTGCCGTCCTCCATGCTCTTCTAGCAAAGGTACGTTGCTTCCTTTGCAGTCTCTCTACCCTTTCCTCATCTGGCGCTCTCCCGCTCATACCTTCCATCCTAGTCCCGATTCCCCACAACTGCTATGCGAGAAGAAGTCGGACGTCAAATAGGCTTGAGTGCGCGTAAAGTACAGGTGTGTCTCGATCATTGATCGATCTCCACCTGTCAGTATGCTGATGTTCCATGTAGATCTGGTTCCAAGTTAGTTTTTTTTTTGTTTGGACCTCGGTGACTGCGGTCTCATTCCCCGCCGTTGCTAATCCTGCCCTCTAGAATCAGCGGCAAAAAGCAAGACGTCCGCAAAGTGATTCAGCCCCCTTGACGCGTCCGCCTCAGTTTGGACCCTTCCCTATTATGACCCCCGCTGGTCCTTCCTCTTCCTCATATCCCTCTTCGTCAACTAGTGGTCCTGCCTCTGAAGTGTCGCTTTCGGGCCCCAGCAGCTCTCGCTCTACTGTGCGTGATTCCAGGGGGTCACTTGATTCCAATCCTGCTCTGTCGGGACCAGGTATACTCAGCTGGTCGTCCTCGTCCCACCAGCGTGGACCCCCTTCCGCCGGAGAGTGGGAGTCCCCACGACGACCCCCTACGAGTCCATTGGGAAATACTCAACACCCTCCTCCCCCTCGGTTATCTGAAGGTATTTCGACTCGCGATTCATTCGGGAACACCCGCCCTGTGCCACAACCCGCCCAATCAACACACGTCGAGACGTCGCCCAACTTTTCCAGGGTCCTTCCTCCCATCAACCTCAGTGCCTTGGAACCACGCAGTAGTACTGAATCTTACGTGTCGGCAACGTCCTCTTTCCCACCACAACCCCCATTGCGCACTTCTTTGAATATCATTCAACACCACGATCCTTCCGTCCGTCCTGCCACCGAACCAAGCAGCCCTGTACGTCTAGGTATCCCACCCCCGTTTGCGCTACAACCGCGACCGCAATGGGATCCTCAGACCTTTACACCATACACCCGTCCCGAGTTTGCATCATGGTCGCAACCTTCGGGATCGTCGCTGTCGTCGGCAAGGACTAGCTTCTCCGCCGTTGGAGCTCACGATCGCGTAATGCGCAATGTGTCTCCTGACCCATCTCGTGGTGGTCACTTTTATCCGTCTTCGGGAGAACCACACCGTGGCGCACAACTGGATCCTCTCACTCATCACATAATCCCGCCTTCTCGAGGTCAGCAGCTTTCAACGTCCGCGGCTTCTTCTTCCCGTGCTTCTGTATCAAGAGAAGGTCACGCGAGATCAGACGACGAACCTGGAGAAGAGTGATCGCACGCATTTAGTGATGCCGTTATGCATGACACGGGGAGCTTTTCTTTTCCCTACCACAACCCTACGCGCACCGCACCCATTTCTTTTTTAAAACACCGCCGTCCCCGCGCTACGATCGATAATCATTTTTTACGCACTCTCCAACGAAAACACATCACGATGCGTTTTTTTTCTTTCCTCGCTCCTTTTTTGTCCTGTGTGTTGTGTTGACCTTGTCCTTTCATTCCCGATTCGCTCTTTTGTGTGTCTTCGCTTCCCCCCCTTTTTTTGGTCTTGTCTTCGTTCGTCCCATCTCTCGATCGGGGACTCGTTCTACCACACATCGTACATTTAATAACCATTCATTCTTCAGGGCCCTCCATCGCTTTCGCTTATCCGTGTTGTCTTGTTAACCAATCCCCCTCCCACCTCTATGGCATTTCATCCACACACTTTTTTGTTTGTTCTCTCTCTCTCTCCTACTCTACTCCATATTAAACCATGATATAGTTAGTACCCGAGGCATCCACACGTTTTTTCTACCCTCTCACATTCTTATAATCTCTCTGTTCTCTTTCTTTTTTTTAAAAACCATCCTACTTACGGAAACATCGCATACTAATCTCAGATTTAAAACAGCCTAATTGTTTTTTTAAGAAAAAAGAAAAAAAGCGCGTCACCAGAGGAACAAGGAGAAAAGCAAGTCGGACACACGCGCGCGCGCCTTGCACCCCCCTCTACGCGGCCGTCTATCAATTCCGAATCTGAACGCGTGTTCTCCCCCACGTCGGACGTGATGCGGCGGGGTCTTTTTGGACGGACCGCGCTTGCCCAATTGTTCCCCCTTTCCCCCCGCTCTTTTTGTTTTCCCAGACGCTTTTTTTTTTTGACACGTATATGCCTACGTCGTCTGTACCCCTGCTCCCAATCTCAACACGCTACTTTCTACGTCACACACACACACATATCATACCAGACTTTTTCCCTAGTTTCAATACCTAATCCCGTCTCCCCTACCCTCGGACGTACCATTGAACAAACTGCCACACCTCATCATCCCTCCATCCCGTATTCCGAATTCTGTATTCCGAATTCCGTATAATTCCATATTGTCGATATAGTCGATACGCTACACACGCACGCTCGCACACTAATATGTCCTTTTTCTTTCTTTTCGATTTTCTCTTTCTTTCTTGGTTTACATACGGTACGGTCATCGTCTTTATTAAAACTCATCCACTATATATATCACACGCGTGATTTCATGAGCTGCGCGATCATGACTATGAACGCAGAGCGCATCAAACAATGTAAACGAGTTTATCAACGCCGTCCCATGTGAACGATAATGAAAAATGGACATCAGCGCAGCGGGCCCGGTCATCCCTCCCCAGCAAGAAACCCCGTAAAGACCAAATGGCCCTCTGTATCAGCCACCATCAACCACCACCACCCCAAACCCACCCACCGGATTTTCTCTCCCTTGTGTTCATCCCCTCCGGAACATATCAGCCACCCGACGTTCCCGCAGCATCAACAAACCCCTCAACGCCACCTCCCTCTGCTCCTCATCCCGATCTGTCCCAAGTCCAACGTTATCCGCAGCCGCATCCTCAACCTTATTCTTATCCTCATTCTTATCCTTATCTTCATCCTTATCTTGGATGCCATTCCCATTATGAACCCTGTCCGGACCATCCCCATCCCCATCCCCACACGCGTCTCGATCGCCAGATATGGTTACACGCGTACTCGGGTCCCACACGCGAGCGTCACGATCTCCAGTCTCTCGTCTCCCCGGACCTGGACCCGAACTCGGACCCAGATCCAGACCCAAGCCCGAGTCCATTCCCGAGCCAGTCACTGATACCGATACAGATCCCACAGAGCCAACAACGCTCCCCGTGCCTTTCACCGCCGCGAGACGAACGCGCAAACGTGCCCGCATTCGGAGCTTCGTCTCGAGCTCTGACACATCGGCGTCGGCGTCTGCGACGGTGGACGTTGGCCTAGACACCTGCGTGAGTGTGGATGTCAACACGGACCTAGACCCAGACACAAACCTAAACGTAGACTCTTCTGCCTTTGACGCGTCACGATCACCAAACCCACCACCACCCGCCTCACACGCGGCCCTACCGTCACCGTGAAAAAACGAGGGTCCAGCCGCATTGGCGCCTTCCACGCCAGGCCATGTATCCTTATTCGTACAACCACGGACGTTGTGCTTGTCATCGTGAGCGTGACCGTCCAGCGATGCCGTTGCTCCTGCGCCACACAACAACGCCCGTCGTCCGGGGAAATCAGAGCATAAATCAAGCGCGTCATCGTTGGCGCATTTGCCAGCACCAGGTCGAACTTGATCGCCAGTGCCCCTCGCCGCTCCCGTCTCCATGTGAAAACAACGTGCTTTGCCTGGTGATTCATCGTGTCGCGTTTGAACCGACTCGGGACGCCCATCCACCAAACAGCCCTCCAACGTCAACGCATGTGATAACGCCACATCATGGGCATCCCTAGTCAGCGGTGTGACACTGGGTATGGATGGGAATCCCAACCTCCCGGGGATACTGGGAAGAAAACGACGCGGCCGTGTTGCCCCGTCATCAATGCGGTCGCCACGTTGGGTAATGGCGTCGGTGCGATCAGCGGAAGTGGAAGAACAATTCAACAATGAAACACACGTCTGTGAACAACAATTATGGCGTTGTTGTTCAGATGCCGTGTTGTTGGGTGTTGACGGGTCACTGTTAGCGGTCTTCCCGACGGATGTTTTCCGGGTGGAAGGTAATTTGCCCATGTCTGGATCGGTCGGACCGTCCGTGAGTCGGAGAAGAAGGCTAGGACGCTTGCCCGTCGTATTAGGTCTGCCCGTCGTACCTGTATTTGATGCCTGTGTTGGCTGTTCATCCCCTGATACAGAGGGTCTCTTGATCGAGTGCTGTAGCGCAGCAGGTCGGGAGAGGTAGGCTTGGACGGATTCCGATAACGTACGATTACGAGGATGTACATGAACACTCAAACCAGCCGAGCGCTTACGTGACGACTGAGGGTTCGCGGAAGAACCATCACGAACTTTGTCCGCATAATCGTCACCAGCCTCCTGTGGCGGCCCATCGGTACGACGAGTCACCCCTGCCTCACCGACAGTCAGAGCGGCCGCTGAATCGCCGCCTGGAGGTGCACTCAATTTTTGGGCGGCTGTGGCGGGGACCATGTTTTCCGTCGCTTGGCTTTTTCCCTTTTCGTTGCCGGGGAGGCGTGGTTGGACAGATAAATTATTGTCCTGGTTTTCAGGTAGGACCGTAGAGCTCGAGGCCTCTGGATACGATGTTCCCCCAGGTTGAGAGCAGTCATTGCGTAAAGTAACCTGAACGCCGTCGAGAGGGCTGTGTCTTCTACCGCGGTGGTTACGAGAGTCACGGTCCTCTCGGTCAGACGGAATATTCCGTGGAGACTGGTTGCGACTGTCCCTATGGCTTGGGCGAGCCTCCGCGGAGCTGTCTCTACCATGTCTTGTTGAATATATTGCACTATTTTCCGGATGGGGTGCTGGAGACCGATATCTCGAATTAGACCGGGAACGCGATCGACGAGACGGCGGCGGCGAGGGCTCCGTGCTCCAACGGCGGCCTCTTTCTATTTCCTGTGGCGGGGATATCTCTGGAGGGGTATCATACTGGATGGCCAAGGTATCATTTACAGACGAAAGGAACAAAAACAAAAACAAAACAAAGTCATACCTGGGCCGTCTGGTCATACATGTTGAGGTCACGGTACGGGCTCCGAAGATAACTGTAAATTTCTAAAGCAGATAGTATCGCACACCGTCAGAGGTGCCAACGACCGGCGCAAAGGCCGGACCTACCGTGCGCAAAGTGTTCGGCATTGAGATGCCTCTCGCCTGCAGTGTATGGAGTGTCTAGATCGAGAAATTCGGATAATAATTTTACGGCAGATTCTGAGCGGATATCAATTGATTTCATGAGCGAAATCGTGTAGGTGGTGAGGAACTGTCGGATAGATATGAATGAATGTGGCTTGATCAACACGAGGCATGGCCGATTCTGGGGGGGAACAGAATGGAAGCTCACCTCTACGTCTAGATTAGGCCATACGCGCAACTCGCGGCGCAGAAACATTGTCATGCGGCTGATAAGATCCGGGGAAGCAGTAAACTGTGTAGGAGTGGGGAAAGGGCGGTAGCGGGTATACGGATTGGAAGCGATATGCTGCAAACGAGGGGATCAACGAACCGATTGGGACAAGGAGTGATCAGAAAGAGAACGACCTTTGCGTAAATGTGGTGTTGGTATATCCATCGACGTCTAGCAATCGCTCTCTCGAGCTGATCTGCTTCCTCACGCTGCTGTCGCTGCCTACGACCCCACTGGCGTTCTCGGCGCGTGTGTCTGAGTGCGTTGGCACGAGACTCGGCTGTGAGTGATGGTATTGGGGACGATCGTGACGGGGGGAGGTAATGTTTCTGGTAGTCATACTGTGAACGGATATGGTGGATGAGGTATGAATTGTCAAACGATCGCGAGCAGAGGGGACATTTGCGTGATTGTTCTATCAAAGATAAAAACAATTAAGTTTTCCCTCCTCGATCGTCGACGACGACGACGCACCTGACCACAACAGGATACACTCGAAACAAAACTCGTGCGCACACACGGGGATGATCGTCCTGTCGAGAAAGGACTGCAAACAGATCGTACAGTGTTCCTGCTCGAGGTCATCGTTTTCCTTTGCATTATCGTCGTTTGGGGACGGGTCGAGTTTGATGCGTTTCGGCGACGGTGGCGACGTGTTCATCATAAACCCATTTCTTTTTTTTTTTTGGTGAAATGGATAAGTGGGTTAGTTATTACATAAGTCATCTCTCTACCCTGACAATGATGACAGCAGAGCAGCCCTCTTCGCTTTCACCCGGCGCCCTCGACTTTGCACACCGCATATTCGATGCAGCCCGCTCCGGAAACACCCATTTGCTCATCCAAGCCATCGACGCAGGTCTCCCCGTAAACCTCACCAACCCTCAGGGTACGTCCGTTTACATAGATCATTGCACCCCTGATAACGATAACACCCCCC
>JBBPQP010001080.1:0-13454 GCA_038092555.1 Boletus subgraveolens | reverse complement strand
TCATTGGGTTGTGGGGTACAGTGCCCACATGCATTATCATTTAGGTTTGGGGGATTGGGGATTAATGAGGGGGTGAGACAGCTGTTGGGTGGGAAATACAGAATGACTCACCTTGGTTTTGACTTGATCGTCATCTTGGGCCCTGATCTCATCTGATATCATGCTCAATAGTCAGCTATTGGTGATGGCAATGTTGTATCCCCTTCCAGCTTTGAGTTCATGATGCCAATCACAACGGATGTGGGAGGCATATGTGAGGATGACCTTTTCTCCAAGGAGGAGTTGGAGCAAGGGATGAGTCTCCATGAACCAGAAGAATTTTGCTAGGGCGTTGAGGTTTTCATCCGGCCAGTTTGCTTTTTTGGTGCACTTGAGGAAGCAATTTTTGGCTCTCAGGAACTCGGAGAATGGTAGTTCATGGTCTGGTAAGGCATTGCAGGAGGCTCAGACAGATGCAATTGATCGGACAGTGAGGTGGTCATCAACTTTGGATATGCTGAACATGTCATCAGCCTGAGATTTGTCATGATATCTGGCTGCATCTGTGCAGCCGGCAAGGGAGAAATACCACAATTCGACATAGTCGAAGGTGTTTAGCTTCTGTAATGCATATTGCGAGGGAGGGAGAGAAAGGATGTCAGCAACAGAGGCCCCTGGGGTGAAAGTGTTCATTTTTGGCTTCTTTTTCTCCACATCCTTTCGTTCCTGCTCAGCCTCTTCATTGGCCAGTCTTTCTTCTTCTTCTTCCTGCATTCTGTGTGCTTCTTCAGTGTCCTCAGCCTCCCTGGCTTCGGCCTCCTTTTGAGCATTCCACGTCACAATGCGAATGGCTCTGTTGGCTTGCCAGGCCGCGACGAGGCACTCAATTGCTTGCTGGTCATTCTCGTTGTAGCCCAGTCTGAGACCTTCCTGGATCACTTCAAATTCAGCACTAGCATAGTTTGGGACTGCTTCGAGGTTCGGGTCAGCCATGGTGATTTGCAGTGAGAACAGATGGGAGAGTGATTATGGTGGGGAAGTGTTCTAGTTGCTAAACGAGAGTAGGTATGTAGATACTAGTGATTGAAAATTCAGAGGTATGCAGGCCACGAGCGGGGAATGTGGCGAAAAGGAAAGAAAGGTTGCGCCACATTCCGTCGCTCCGCCGAAGACAAGGCTCTGTCACTCTGTTCGTACCTCGCTACGTAACAGAGCTGCACAACATCGAGACGTCCTTGCCAAAAGTTAGGTTACACGACATCCTACGAGGCATTCTGTACGCTTGCAATGGCTTTCATCAATCAGACATTGTCCTCCAATCTCAACCTTCGTGTGGATATAGACTTCATCAATGATCTCGTCGAGGGAATATCCTGGCGAGCTCGATCACGGACCGGGTTGTCAGGACTCATACTGATGTTAACCTGCAAAGTGACACAAACCCCGAAAACACTCCTACGTCCACATGCTCCCGATTCAGCGCGGAATCTACGCGAATCGCATTGAACCACCTGGATCAGTGGATTCCGTCATGTGCACCTGAGCGAATACACAGCATCCATGCGGGTAACCTGATCGAGATGGTAGCACTGCCTGATCCTTGTTGATGCTGATCCGACGTGAGTCTAACAATCTGAGTCAAAATAAGTCACACGCACCGTTATATGGACCCCTGCGGCCAAGGGTTGAGATGGATTACTATCCTGTTGCGCCTAGTAGGATGCGAGCTCGCGTGACGAGGTCCAGTATCACTAGGGAAAGAAAGACGTACGGAGCCAGCTTCCGGTGGATCCACAGGACCTTGCCCACTACAAGATGTTTCTTTGGGATGGTTGGGAACAGTAGCCTTGGGGGCCGATTTACGCTGTAGTGTCCGAAATGAGTCGTTGCTTACAAACCCGGACACAACGAACTTTCTCGTTTCCAGCATATTTTGCGACCGTTCGCTAACGTGATATGTTATACATACCACATCTGATCGTCTATCAAGGAAGGGTACTCACTCGCTTACGTCGACCTGCAGCCATCCAGGATGGCCCCTCATTTGTGTTATCCACTCTCGGTGGTGAGTGGGAAAGAGATCGATGATCAGGAGGAGGCTGGCGCGTGCTTGCGTAGGGTCGATGAGGCTTATGTGAAGCGGTGTCCTTGTTGTTCTTCCTTTGTAGCCACTTTTTGAATGTTGAATAACCATGCGATGACTGGACAGCGTCGACATTCTTCCCTGCACGTTCCTCCGGAGGGGAAGTCACTGGTGGGACATATGAGAAGTGTGATATGCCATGGAAAGGCAGTAACTCACCCTCCTGGGAATGGTCAGAGGGGGCCAAGGACGGTGGCTGCAGCAGAGTCGACACGGAAGCAAGAAAAGGATGTAATGATCCCCCACCTCGTCAAAGTCAAACTGGGGAGCGGGTGTGCTCGACGGGACCTCAACCTATGCCATCCTGAGAACTTGCTTCAAGGGGAAAACGAAGGAACCGATACCTCGAGAGGATCATTGCCATCTTTCCCAGGATGTTCCTATTGTACATACACATCGGTGTCAGCATATTTCTTTCGGTGATGGCAATACAAACTCGTAGGCTGGGACTGACATGGAAAGGACCATACAAGCCAGGGAGGATCTTGCCGAGATCACGAATGTCAATTTTCCCGTCACGAAATCGTCCAGTCGCAACATAATTGCTATCTGGAGAGATAGCGATGGACCGTAGTTCTCCACTGTCCTCGATGACGGGGTCAATCTGGGTCAGTGTTGATGCGTCCAAGAACAAGATTGAATTCCGTGCGAAAGTAGCAATGAATTTGCCGTTGGCTGCTAGGGCGATAGAGTGGACCTTGCGGTTGTCATGGAGAATGGATGATTCTGCAAGCTGGGACCCGGTGGAGACATCGAAAGACTTGATTGTGCCGTCGCTAGACGTGGAAAAAATTTGCTGGCCGTCGGTTGACCATGCAAGGGGAGTGGCCACGATCCAACTAAGTATGGTAGTCTCGATAGTGACGAGCTGGTCACCGTTGCGACTGTTGAAAATCCGGATCGAGCCACGAAGGCATGCGGTGGCGATCTGCTCGCCATTCGGTGAGAATTTGATTCCAGTGACCCAATCGTCGTGTTTGAGTGGGCCGACGAGTCTTTCTCCACTTGTGATGTCCCAAACATTCGCTTCCTTAGTCCCCGTCGCAAACCTGGTCGAGTCAGGGGACACATCCACCGCATACACGTAATTTGCATGCTCCACATCGACGACCTTTTCTTGCATTTCTTCGTCCCATACACTTGCCCCCTCGCTGGTCCCACATACAATCCACCTGTGATCCGTCGACACTGAAATGGCAAACACCCCCATTCCCGCCCGCTTTCCAACCTCTTGAGCATCTTCAAGTCGCCACCATTGAATCCCATCCCCACTCCCGCCAAAAACATGTATTCCGTCAGGGTGGAATGCGATTGCGAATACAGAGCCAGGGTGACCGGTGTCAAGTACCATCGTTTGGTCTTACTGAATGGTTAGGATTGTTCAACCACTCCTCGGAGTTGCCACGCACCGGTATTCGTTGATGACATCACCAATGGTACACAATCGTCCGTGTCAAAATGTCGGGAAAAAGGCCTTTCGGATTCCTCGTGGTGCGCAAACTTACACCGTAAACACATTTCCTTATCGCTGACACGCTGCTGCCTCGTGTCTTTGGCGCTTATTCTTACTCGGATCCCGCCAAGTGACCTCGTCGCAACGACTAGGCGAGCAGTCAAGCATCAGGGAAACTAACGCAGTCTGCGTTTGCCTGCCGTGTCTCAATTGCAGACTTCGGTTTACGAAAAGTGTACAATTCCCATTGGACCGACTCGCGACACAGCGCGTATAAAACATGGCTCGTACTCGAAAGGGTCCACTCAAACTCCAGATGAATGTACGTCTGCGCACTCACTCAAACCACGTCACATTCACATGTATGCGCAGCCTGGGCATTCTTGCGCTTCCTAGGTGACTCCCCGGAGCTCGATTATACACAACTTCGTTGACGCTAACAGTACCCTCGGGCACTCAATGACACCTTCCTTGTTTCACCACACGTAGACTGTCTCAGTCACCGCATAGGTGCGATTATCACTGCAATGTTGTCTACTGAAGGGCTCAAATGGCTCCGTAGACTCGGTTTTCGTGGTGCTTGTCTCCTATTAGGCCCCGCATTTACCGTTGTCTTGGGTGTAGAAAGGGTCTCTTCCGCTCTTCGGTTCTTTCATAACCTGACCTATACGTTATCTCCTTCGTACATATCACGTATGACATCCGATTTTGCTCGCGGCCTTCCTCCTCCCTGCAAGAGGTTCCAATGTCCACATCATGGAACCTACGTGAATCGCTTTGAACCACCTGGATCAATCCGTCCCGTCATGTGCGCCTGAGCGAATGCACAACATTCATGCGGGTAACCTGATCGAAATAGTAGGTATGCGAATCGAGACAGTGGCGTCGCCTGATCCGTCCTGATGCTGATCCACTGTGAGTCTAACAATCCAAGCTAAAATAAATCACGCGCACCAATATGTGGACCCCGCGGGCGAGGGTTGAGATGAATTATTATCCTGTTGCGCCCAAATAGGACATGAGCTATCGCGACGAGGTCAGGTATCACCAGAAAAAAAAGACGTGTGAGGCCGATTTCCTCCGCAAGTGCTTGTCCACTATGGGACGCTTCGTTGGGACGCTTCGCAACGGTCGCCTTGGGGGTCGATTTACGCTGTAGTGACCGAGATGAGTCGCTGCATACAAATCTGAAGCACAACGAACATTTTCGTTTCCAGCATATTTCGCTACCGTTCGCTAACGTTTAGACATACCACATCCGACCCTCTATCAAGGAAGAGTACTCACTCGCCTACGTTTACCGGCAGCCATCCACGACGGCTCCTCGTTTGTGTCATTCACTCTCGGTGGTGAGTGGGAAGGAGATTGTTGATCAGCACCGTAGCGTGGTCTTCTAGAAGGTCCATCAGGCTTATGAGAAGCGGTGTCCCTGTTGCTCTTCCTCTGTAGCCACTTTTTCAAATATTGAATAGCCACACGATGACTGGAAAGCGTCGACATTTTGCCCTCCACGCGTCGCCGGAGGGGGGGTCACTGGTGAGGTATCTAACAACTGTGATATACCGCGGGAAGGCAGTAACTTACCCTCCTGGGAATGAGGACCGAGGGCGGTGGCTGCAGTAGCGTCAACACGGAAACAAGATAAGAATGTAGTAATTCCCCACCTCGTTAAAGTCGAACTGAGGAACAGGCGTGGTCGACGGCACCCCAACCTATGCTATTGTGAGAACCAGCTTCAAGGGGGACACGAACAAACCGATACCTCGAGGGGATCATCGCCATCTTGGTTGTATCCATTGGCCTCGAGTGGGCTAGATTGCCCAGGATCTTGCTATTGTACGTACGCATTGGCGTCAGTGCATTTCTTTCGGTGACGGCAAGACAAACCCGTAGGCTGGGACTCACATGGAAAGGACCATACAAGCCAGGGAGGATCTTGCCGAGATCACGAATGACAGCTTTCCCATCATAGCGTCCAGTCGCGATACAACTGCTGTCTGGAGAGATAGCGATGGACTGTAACTCTCTGCTGTCCTCGATGACAGGGCCAATCCGGGTTAGCGTCGATGTGTCCAGGAACAGGATTGAATGCCGTGCGAAGGTGGCAATAAATTTGCCGTTGGCGGCTAACCCAATAAAGAGGACGTCGTCGTTGTCGTCATCACGGAGAATTGATGATTCTGCAAGCCGGGACTCCCCGGCGGAGACGTCGACAGACTTGATTTTGTTGGTGTGAAAGGTGGAAAAAACTTGCTGACCGTCGCTTGATCACGCAAGGGGGAGTGGCCAAGCTCCAATCGGGTATGGTTGTCTTGATGGTGACGAGCTCGTCGCCGTTGTGACTGTCGATAATGCGGATGGAGCCAAGAAGGCACGCGATGGCGATCTGCTCACCATCCGGGGAGAATTTGATTCCGGATGATTCCAAGCCGGGAGGAGCTTAGGGAATGGCGCCGTGAAGCGGAAAGCGGCATGGCATGAGCACGAATGACGAGCGGGTTGAAAATCCACGCACTGATGATGCAGCGACCGATGCCGTGCTACTCGAGAAAACGGTAACCTGGCCAGTCAAGTGGTGATCTCTTTCCAGAAATTATGAGCGTCAAGTATGTAGTTCTACGCTTATTTGGAACATTGAACAAACCATGGGCTGCCGATGGGCGGGTGTTCGGGCCTTTCGTGCCAGTCCCGATGGGAGTGAAACAAGAGGTAGAGGGGAGTATTGAACATTTGTTGTTCTCCCCGCCGCGTAGACCACCATCCTTCCTAATATTGAGTAGGCGTTGACCCAGTGCAGGGGACAGACATCATTGGGCCAGGCCTCGATCTCATCAAAGCGTTGGAAGTTGCAGCAATTGCCCGTCAGTCTCCCGAGAGAAGTATCCAAGTAGAAGCATCCAGACAAGATGGTCGTGACGAAGCGAATGAAACAATACTATCGACGAAGACGAAGGGAAAGTAGAGGATGACCTCGGGAGCAAAACAGCCAATGCTATTGATCGCGACGTCCTCGATCAAGAAGATGTACATACCACGCCAGGCAGACTACCGTCTTGATCCCCTCGGCCAAGCGGAGCAATTCAGGTTTGTTTCGATCTAGCCAGGCACTACGAACGTGGATGAATACGGCTACGAGGGATGACGGGACAGACAGACACCGTACAAGCGCATTTGATAAACTGGGGACGAGTCACTGTTCACCAACTGTCTCTAGATGCGTTGATCCGGGTAGAGGTGGCCAACGGTGTTGGAAGTCACGAGGCGAAGATACGTCGAGAAAGTCGCTTTGTCGCCAAGTTATCGAGCGGAGGCCACGAGAAACACGACACCCGACGGTCGACGCGAGTGCTTCACGGCGAGTTATCCAATGTCTATATAGGACATTTGACTTTGTAGTGATACACTTGTGCATACCTTATGGATAGACATCGAGAGACCGATGAATGGGGACTGTTCTTGCAACGCGCACCTCTGCTGCCGAGGGACGTGATACTGAGGAGTTTCTCGATGCATTCCTGAGTGTTCCAACTTATAGTTGCACTACAGCAGGATCGGATGAGGATGAGCTGGAACGAGGTCTGATCTCTCCCGCGCGTCATTTCCAATTCTCGGAAGCGTCTTCCCATATTTGGGCAAAGCCTTGTAGAAATAACATAGCCAAACAACCCACGTAGACGAGGCTGCCTAGTACATCACACGATCCCTCAGAGTGTCCCCAAACCAGACGTAAAACTTCGAGATCAGAAGACAGTCGTTCCGTTTCTACGAAGCACGATCCCCAGAATGAGAAACTACTATTTTCTCTTGAAAAACGCCAGATTCACAGTATGGCTCAACGACGAAAAGGTCAGTGTCTGGCACACGCGCGCTTCTACCCCGTCGGACACGTTAAACTTCCCCCCTTGTTTTTTGAAACGACAATATTTGACGAACTCTCGGGCGAGAGACTGTGGAGGTGCGGGTGCGCCGATCTCCCTGTTCCACCGTGGTGCCATTGACGCGTGGTAATAACCTTCCTTCTGCTGGAAACATCTACAGTTACTTTCACAAGTTTGTTCGGGTGTGGAACAAAGACAGACTCTGTACAATATCTGACAAGGTCAATCCCCCTCCCGCATATCATGCCCATGTCCCATGATGCATTTCATCGTAACAGAGAGCTTACATCATGATGCAGCAGCGACAGCTGCCTCTCCTGTCACCAAGACTGCTTACCAGTGGTCGTTTTCTAAAACACCAGGATGGAGCGCACATGCCAACGCATTGCACGCCACACGAGGAGGTTGATTCGGCGACGTATCACCTCTCAGGGGGTTCTGGTGGACATGCTCACCAGACCGCTATTGGCGTGCCTACCTTCCCATACGCGTCGGACCTCGCCCTCACGAGAGAGCCGGATCGTTCAGAGGCAAAAGAACGTCCGGAGGACGTGGTGGGACCGAAAGAATTTGGACGGGATGGGATTTTGTATAAGAAACGTGTGCGATGAGAGAATGATTGTGTGCTTCAAGGAAAGGGGGAAGATGGGTATGAAATCGGGTGACGTTTAGCCGCGGAGATAGTTTCAATGTCCAGTTACGAGTCTTTCTCACCGAGCTTTGTTGTTGACGCCTACGATAGCATAGGGTGACAGGATGCCGCACGGAAAAGATTCGAAGAGAAGCGTCCCGCAACCGAGAAGACAAGGTGGTCGCGATGTGCGAGCAAGACAAGGCGGCCATGGATGTGTTCGAACAACTTCAAACCGAACAAATATTGGATAGTCATATAAACCTATGCCCCATCTTCAGGGTCTAATTTCCGCACAAGAAATAGAACATCGAGGCGTTGACGTCCTTGCCAAAGGTTAGGTTACTCGACATCCTACTACAGTAGTAGACCCACAATCTCGTCCTGCTAGACATTCTTGTACGCTTGCCAGAGCTCTCATCAATCGGACACCGTCATCCAATCACCTCATATGGGTAGACTTCACGAATGACTGTTGAGTGAATACCCTGGCGAGCTCGGCCATGGACGGACTTGTTGGGGATCATATTGATGTTAACTTGCGAGGTGACACAAACTCCGAAAATACCTCTATGTCCATACGCTTCCGATTCAGCGTGGAATGTGCGCGAATCCCATCGAACCACCTGGATCGATGCGTCCCGTCATGTGCGCCTGAGCGAATACACAACATCCACGTGGGTAACCTGATCGAGATGGCAGCACTGCCTGATCCTTGCTGAGGCTGATCCACCGTGAGCCTAACAACATAAGCTTAAAGAAATCACGCGCACCACTATTATAGACACCCACGGGTGAGAGTTGAGGTGAATTGTTATCCCGTTGTGCCTAGTAGAATGTGAGCTCTCGTAACGAGGTTTACTATCATCGGAAAAAAAAAGACGCACAGGGCCAGCTTCCTGTGCATCCGCAGGACCTTGTCGACTACGGGACACTTTGTTGGAGTGGTTGGGAGCTTCGGGAGACGTGGATGCCCATGTGGGCACTCGATACAGAGAACCCACCAGTTCTTTCCACTTCCTTTCCGGACGTGGGGACACCCAAGGGAACCCCTCGGGACGACCCTCGCGCGTCGACACGCCGATGAACTTGTACTCAAATCCCAACGCGAGGGTGGTGGGAATAACATCTACAAGGGAGGTATTCCCACATTTTTAGAGGGACTTTCTGGGGAGGAAACAAAGGCCTGGATTACGATGGCGCTGATCGTACCCCCGGCTGGGGTAGGGTCTTATCTCGTGCGTGCCACGTCCGGCGCGGACGAGGCGGGAAAGAGCGGGACTGCCAGTGAGGAGCATGAAAAGGTGGTCCATGCAGAGACGATATCCGAGTTGGGCATGTTTGGTTGGGCGTTGTTTGGAAAGGATGAAGGGAATGGCGTTGTACGCAAGGAACGGGGTGATGTGGGGTGTTTGATGCGGACGAGGGGGGTGGAGAGTAATGAGGGGGGCGTGGCAGCTGGATTTTCGGTGTTGGATTCGGTGGTGCTCATTGACGAGTGATTGAATGAAGAGTTAGCTCGTCCGTGGGAAATTCGCACTTTAGCTGTTAACCCGGGCCGGACTTTGAAGTCAAAGGCAATCTTACACTCGTTCTGTTCCTTCCAACCCAGAGGGTCCGGAACCAACATCAACTCAAATGGTGTTTGAGGATGCCCTTTAGAATTCTCTGACTTGAACGTTTCTTCTCAAGTGTGGGTTGACAGATGTTCCGCACCGCGCGTCACTCCCTTGGGTACGATGTTTAGTCAACGATACAACTTTCCCCCAGCTTGCCTCAACCACGCGTGGTGCAATGCCCCCGAGCATAATTCTCAGTCTGCATCGCCAGTTATCTACCTTTTCCCTAATCGATCTACTAGGCGATTGGAAATCACACAGTGTTAGCATCTGACAAGTCTGCTCAGAGCTCCAGTTATACTTCGTGGGGTGGATCTTATTCGGTGAATGGCGGACCTTTCGTGTGTGTTGTGAATTCAGGACACAGCGCTTGCGCCCTACAAATGGTGCACACGCATTTAGGAAACCGGAGACCGAGGTCCCTATCCCGATCATATACCGTCTGCATGGTATTGAAAGAGATGTCTCGCAAGGTGGTATGTGTGGACCAGTCACGCTTTCGCCCTATTTCAGCCCCAATTCCCAATGTTTCCATAGGTCAAGCCTTGCTACCCCACAGTCTCCCACCACGACCCTATAATTGGAACGGGGGTCTCGGGCGAACAAGCGCGAACAAACGGGTGCAATATACGTCCGCCAACGGACGATCATGTGTGTGTCCTTTTTTGCAATGCGATCGTGGTCTTTTTTTTCGAAATAACCCTTGACTGTATGCATGTCCCTCCCACGTACTTCATCATTCCCTGCGTCACAACATTGTCATCTGAGCACCACAGGATAGTCGACCAATACCCCTTTACATCACAACCACCTATTTATGTTGACCCGACGATCTAACAAGGCCGTACTAAAATACCCGACATGCCATTCGAGCGGATAAACTACCCCCGGTCGCGCTAGTGTCATAAATCCCTAAGCCTGATCAAACATGGTCACCCACCCGCTCCCCACTCGCAGGATCCATTATCGGTCATGTTGAAGATGAGCCTGCTCTTCTTCGTTTTCTTGGCCGTCTTGGGTCGTGCGATGGCTAGCCCTGTGCAGCCTCACGCAGGGCCAACGGTCACCCTCGACAGTGCGACCGTGACGGGTGTCACCTCTGGATCTACCAACCAGTTCCTAGGCATTCCGTTCGCCCAGCCCCCGTACGTCGATTGTTATCAACTCGCCCTGTCGCCTTTTATTGTCTGTTCACCCAACTGACCTAATCTCGCCTATCTCCGAAACAGGACAGGAAACCTCCGCTTCCAGCTACCCCAGACGTTACCACCATACAACACTAGTTTCACAGCAACAGCGTACGGTCCACCGTGTCCTCAACAGGCAATTTCTCTCCCGTCACTGTCCGGTCTCCCCGCTGAGACAGTCGACTATTTGACCAGCACGCTCCAGAACATCGTCACCCCTTCGGCAGAGGACTGTGCATATGAGACCTTGTCGCCTCTAAAACGTCCTCGAATTCAAGGCTGAGGGAAGATTGGTGACATAGGTTTGACATTGAACGTGGTCGCTCCCACCAGCGCGACACCAACCTCCAAGTTACCTGTAGTGGTGGTGAGTCGCCTGCGCCCATCACATATTATCACTGCCGCTAATAAACAATTTCTCCGACAGTGGATCTTTGGAGGTGGATTCGAATTTGGTAGTACGAACATGTACGTCCTGCCGTCCCTGGCCACACGTACGAGTCTTGGTACACGCCCATGTGACCGCAGTTACGACGGTAGTGTCATCGTGGAGAAAGTGATCTCCCCCGGTGTCCCTGCCGAATATGTCAGCATGAATTATCGGTGAGCACACTTGTACCCATGGAGAATGCACAGACGAGTGTCTGATCACGAAAAATAATTGTGATTCGAAGCCTGAACGGTGAGCGTGCATGCGTGGAAATGCCATCGATCTTTTGTGTTTACAGATTGTCGTGTTGAGCATTTGGGTTCCTGGCAAGCCAAGAAGTCAAGGATGCCGGTGTTGGGAATCTGGGCCAAGATCGTACGTGTACCCCCCCTCCCACACATTGCTGCGCGTCTTCTAATAGATCGCGGGCTATTCTGAATCATAACGCCTGGCTTTCCAATGGGTACAAAAATACATCAGCGCTTTCGGAGGAGATCCTACCAAAGTCACCATGTAAAGACCCCTCTCGGATTGTGCTTCCCCTACTATGGTGACAAAGACATGGACATCACGTCTAGCTGGGGCGAAAGTGCAGGTGCTATTTCTGTCGCCTTGCACATGGTGACGAACGGAGGAAATCCCGACGGTCTTTTCCGGGCTGCGTTCATGGAAAGCGGTTCGCCCATTCCCGTGGGTGATATCACTCAGGGACGGCCGTACTATGATGCTCCCGTTGCGGAGACTGGGTGTTCTGGCGCGACGGATATGTTTCAGTGTTTGCGCGAGGTACCGTACGAGACGTTGTTGGGCGCTATGAATCAGTCGCCCGGGACACTTGCGTATCAGGTATGAGAGACTCGGACGTATAGTGAAGTGACTGATGCGTTCCGTGTGTCGATGCATGTGGTTTAACAGTCACTCGTCTTGGCGTGGTTGCCTCGCGTGGATGGAATCTTCTTGACAGCGGACCCACAATATTGGTTCAGCAGGGATCTGTCGCAGACATACCGTTCATCAACGGTATGTCCTGAATTCGCGTTGTCTCTTTCTCGCCTCGTCTGATGGAATTACGAACGTATGTGGTTCATAGGCGATTGTGACGACGAAGGGACACTGTTCTCCTTCCCCACCCTCAACATCACGTAAGCCGCACTCGAAACGAAACCATGCTCGAGTACTAATCAATACAAATTTTCCTTTAGGACGGACGCGCAATTCGAAGAATACCTCCACGCATACTGGATGCCGAATGCATCGACCACCACGCTCGAGCAATTGATGACATATTACCCCTCAGATCTTACCCAAGGGTCACCCTTTGACACGGGCGATCTGAACGCGCTCACACCGCAGTTCGAGAGACTGGCTGCGTTCCAGGAGGACGCGGTCTTTCAAGCGCCACGACGGTTCTTCTTGCAGAATCGATCTGGGAAGCAGAATATATGGACGTATGGTATGTCATCGATGGGTCGTGGTTCCTCGCGAATTTCCTTTCATTTTTCTCTTACTTTGAAAAGTGAGTAAACGATTAAAGACTATACCTTTCCTCGATTCGGTAGGTCAAACCCATCCCTATATTCCTCGTTCCCACATTGAACCACACCTAAAAGTTCCACGCGTCCGACCTGCTCAACGTTTACGGCCCCTCGGACATGACCTCCTACCTCGTCCGTTTCGTCACGAATCTCGATCCCAACGTTGGAAAGAGCACGGACTTGTATTAGCCCCAATACGATGTGACGACCGAGACGATGCTCGAGTTCTTGGATGGCCCATTGGTGACGCAGGCGGTGACGACGGATACGTATCGTACAAAAGCGATGGTGTATCTGACGAACGTGACGTTGGTGAGTCCGTTGTAAACGGGGGAAAAGGAGGACATGATCATGATCGATGGAGCGTACATAAGACGGGTGATGTATCCAAGTTGTTGTGTATAGGACAGTTTGTACATATAACATCTCCGAGCAATGATTAATGATACTCCAAGTCCGTAGAATTGAATTTCATAGTACCCGTAAGGATCGCACGGATGCTACTCGCCGACGACGGCGCTGACGATGACGCAACGCCGGGCACGCGGCGTGCAGGATGTATGTTCAACGACGTCACAGCTGGCCTAGTACCTCCCCTT
>JBBPQP010001079.1:0-13457 GCA_038092555.1 Boletus subgraveolens | reverse complement strand
CTGAGATACTTAGTGCCTATGGGGCGCAGGTGCAGCTCAGCATGGCTCGGCATTGTGCAGCACAGCATTGCTCAGCACTGCCATCGGGAATGTGTGTTCATGTCCCCTGCTCACACCGCACGTCTTAATACAGGCATGCTGCCAAACTCCCTTCCCACACCCCCTTTTCCTCTCCCTTGTGCTTGTCATTGTTGTCTAGTGCTTCCTAGGCGTCGTCCTCACTATTGGCGGCATCTCCAACATTCAGACACCCACTCATCAAGTGCATCCATGCAGCCCATCACCTTATTGCCCCATCACCATCTCTAGTCAGCTCCACGCTGTCTCCTGTGCCCTCTACACCTGTGCAATGTCAGCGGCATTTGTCAACTTATCCGCCCTTTCCAACACCCTCATTACTGTCTCTAGTCAGCTCCATGCCGTCTCCAGCACCTTCCATACCTTTGCAATGTCAGTGTCGTCCCCCCTCATTCCCTCGCCCCACTTATTCTAAACATCACCTTACAGCCCACTAAAGCAATGATGGTCCTTTCCATCCGTTCATCCCACTCTGACCCGACTCCCATGGCCCATTCAACTGCCACGAGACATCGGGGACTCTCCAAATCGATCTCCCTCCATGGATTCAGAGGAGGTGTTAGGCAGACAAGGGTACTACATGTGGGATGGCAAGCAGAGCGCCTCCAAGCCATCCAAAATTTGATGTCAGATGGGGATACAATAACATCTTGATCAAATCAGAAGACCAGTGGAAGGCAGCCTTCCTCACCCCCCTGGGACATTTCAAACCTGTAGTCATGTTCTTTGGAATGTGCAACTCCCCTGCCACATTCCAGGCATTTATGAACAACATATTTGAAGACTATATTGCAAAAGGATGGCTTATCATCTATATGGACAACCTCCTTATCCACTCAGTGGATGCAAAGCTACATGAGAAACATACACAGAAGGTGCTCCAACACTTCTGTGAATACAAGATGTTCCTCAAACTGGAAAAATGTACTTTTGCCACACCCAAGGTGGAATATTTGGGAATGGTCATCAGCAAAGATGGGGCAAAAATGGACCCTGCCAAACTCAAAGCAATCAACAAATGGAAGACCCTGGTGGATGTGAAGGATGTGCAATCCTTTCTAGGATTCTGCAACTTCTATTGCAGATTCATCCCCTCCTTTTCCACCATTGCCCACCCCCTTGTCGCTTTTATCTCAAAAACCCAACCTTGGCACTGGGACACCCCTTAAAAAACCATGTTCAGAGCTCTTCAACAGGCTTTCACCTCAAAGCCAGTCCTGGCTTTCCCCAACCCCTTCAAACCATTCACTATTATAACAAATGCCTCCCTCATGGTATCTGGTGGTGTCTTGATGCAACCTAATTCCAATGGTGACCTGTGCCCTTGCAGGTATATCTCCAGAATGTTCTCACTGGCAGAATGAAACTACAGATATCTGCTCAAATATCCAAGAAACTGGTTGAGCTCTTTGCCAAATATTTTATAATGTACTGGAAGGAAAAAGAAAGATTTGTGATGAATGTAATCTTGCACCACTCTCTGTGTAGGCAGTCAAGTGACTAGTAGGTTTTCACACACTGACCTGATCTCATAGCAAGTAACATTGGTTATTAGGGTTTGAAGAAAGTGTTGGTGTTCTGAAGGCAAAGTTGGTTGTGAGGATTGGAGAACATGTCCTAATTTGAAGGGGGCTCATTTGTTTTTTTGACCACCTTGGATAATGTAGGTGGTCATCTGATTAGCAGTGAATCTGTATGATGAGCATATCAATGATACATGGCATGGTTCAAATTCTGAATGACTGAGGGGACATGTAATCACACTATTGAGTGTTCTAAAGTGCTACACTCACCAATGTTGATCATATTCCAGCTCTATTGAAATGACAACACTACTCAGGGTCTGACCACCCAGCATCCACTCAGTGATGGGTGCACACATTACCCAATTGGATAAAGATGGCACCTTTTTCTTTGAAGGACTCAAAAGTGTCACAAATAGTGCTCATGATTCATTTTGTGGCACAGAAAATTCATAGGAGTGTAGACAGATGAACCCATCATTTCATGATCAGAGTCACCAACAATAGATGTGGTAGACACAGTGGTCATGGGGAGAGAGTGTGGCTCTGGTTTGACAAAGTGTGATCAATGATCTTACAGCTACTAAACCACAACTTGTTCAATGAATCCTCCCGAATCTCAACCACCATCCAGTAGGAGAACCAAATGGAATTGCCCCAAACTACAAATACACAAGGCAAGAGGTGGAATGGACAGCATAAGTGGTGGATGGTAATTGTGTGCATGACAGCAGGGACATTGATTATATGTAATACACCAAAGAGAGACATAATGAGATAAGGAAAACAAGTAGTAGCATATGAATGTTGATTGACACAGGTACCAGGTGGGAGGAGAATAAAATGTGGAAATCACTGGAACTACTTGAGCATTACGGGAAGAGGGACACAGGCAAAGAAGAAACACACAGACCTCTCCCATCAATATCACCATGGCAACTCATCCAGACTGGCCACATTCAGACTCTCATACAGCAATCCCTGTCAGTCGTACAACCCCACAGGACTCTCCTGGGCCTCCCTCGCACCCAGCCTCACAAACTCCTCCTCCAGCAAAGCACCTGGATCATGTGGATCAAATATCCTTGATCTCAGAGTGTGGAAGGGCAACTTGGCTGTCGAGCCTGGGGTGGGGAAGACAAGCTTCTTGGGGGTGATGGGAGAGAAGTGGTTAGGCATGGTGTCCCTATCTTGGTCATGGTGGTGAGACCACTTGTGTGAAGGGGTGCAGACATTCTTAGTGTTGAACACAGCTGGATTTATACTGTCATCCAGGTTAAAGGTCATATGTGGGGGCAGGTTGAGGTGTGTCTTAAAGTGTGTGAGACTGGCATTGGGTGTCATGTGAAGGCCTTTGTGGGATAGAGGCATGCATATCAGGGAAAGATGGACAGTGCTGGCTGTGCTACAGTTGCAGAGAGGCATGGTGGAATGTGGTGGAGGCATTAATGGGTGGAGTTGGGTAGTGGCCATTGTGGTCAAGGTGGGATCTGGAACAAGCATGGGAAGTGGAGGAGGGAGTTGCTGGCTGACTGGCTTTTTCTTGGATTTTGCATGTCAATCAAGGGTTGGAGATACCGGCATGGGGGGGAGGGCATGCAATTTCTTGAGAAGAATGTGAGTGTGGACATAATATTTATGGTGAGATAGCCTACCTTTGGTGGTGTCTTGTAAGGTGCAATGCTCTCCTTCTGCTTGCCCTTGCTCTTGCTGATCTGGGCTTCTAGCAGCACAATGCCTGGCTCGAGGGATGAAGTTGACTCAATATGTGCATCCACAGTGTCTGTCTGCAGATGGTCCTCCAAGAGAAGTTGTGGGCTGGAGAAGGAGCCATTGTTTGGAATTAATTTGGGAAGGAATGAAGAAAGTGGTGCAGGTGATGTCTGGGATATGTTCAAGCTCTTGACAGCCGATGAAGGGGGGAGAGAAGAGCCTCCCGCAGTGCCAGATGTGACCTGGGCATATTGGGATGTTGGAGGTAGCAGAGGAAAAATAACTTCTGTGAGCAATTGCATGCATTGCTCATAATACAGCTGATGATGAACTGATGGACATGGAGGGAAAATGGGGAGGAAGTGGGTGGTGGGAACAAGGGGAGGCAACATTAAGCCCTGGAATGGGGCAGGAGCCAATATTGGCATGGCAGGTGAGCTCATATCAGTGGAGGAAGCAGGATCCTTCTTTAGGTATTTTGCTTTTCATTCCAGTGCAGCATCCTTTGTGGGATGCCTCTTTGGCAGAGCATTCTTCACCACTGCAATACATATGTTTGTATTCAGTGTAGAATTCTTTCCTAAAGTTTCCATTGGTGAAACATTCAAGGTCACAGTCCCAGATTATCCACTGTGTTTGGCCAAGGCTATGATCACGTGGTGCCTTGCGGAAACAAATGGTTGTGGAGAGAACAAGACTGATGGAGTTTGTCCAAGTAGCTTCATTTCTCTGAAAGTATGGATAGACAATGGTGATCCAGTCATAAATTTCTTGTAGCATGAGCCTGTGTTCGGGGGAAGAGAGGATAGCTTGGCCAACAGGGGCAGTGTAGGATAGTTCTGGTTTTTTCTTTGAATAAGGATCAGGGGGGAGTGTGTAGGGTAGTTTGTCATATTCATCTTCATTTGGAAGAGGACCCATTGGCCCTGGTGATGATACAAGATTAACAATGTGCTTTGTGGAGGATGTCGCAAAAGGAGATGAGCATGGAGAAGAGGAAGGAAGGGGGGACTTGTAGTAGTTGTTTTGATGTGGAGTGAAGGGATCTGCATCCTGCAATGCAAATTGTACTTGAGCAGACATGCTTCCTGTGCAAGAATGTGTTGGAGTGGCAGAGAGAGGCTGAGTGAAGGAAGTCTATGAGAGGATCAATATGGAGTAAGCAAGGGAAGAGGAAACGGGGAGACCTTCTTGTGATGCAAAGGGGGTTCAATAGAGTCATAGTCTCTATAGTACTTTGTATGTTGGGGCATGACGGGGGGACAGAAACAGTATTATTCTGCGGTGCATCTTATTAGAGAATATATGTCAATGAGGACGGGGCATTGGACATGATGGACCTGTAGAGCTATGTTACTTGAAGAATCCAACTGATCTGAGTCTGGAACACATCACAAATTGCATGACTGAATGAAGGCATTGAGGCTGAAGGACACTTGTGTGGATGATGGCGAGGGGGGAGAGCAATCTTTTCCCTTTGCCTTCTTTTTGTGTTTCACCTGGTGACTCTTGCATTCAAGAATCATTTCCATGCTGTCCATCAGCATGAGGGGCATCACAGGCTTGATGGGCTCTGATTTCATGGGCATGGAGGGGGGTGGTGTCTGGGAGTCAGCCAGCATGTTTGACCAAGAAACTGAGTGCGTTCCAGAGAATCCACCAGCTGTGCCCATGTGTTCTGGTGAATCTGCAGAAAATGAACACATCATGCCTGCATTGTGGTGTGTGAGGAATTGATGCATCTGCTACTATGTCATAGGAGGTCATCTCTAGTGAGTTCTATTGACTGCAAGACCTGAGAAATGAAAGAAATGGGTTTGCTAGAGGCTCAGCCATCACACACAAAAGAAAAACAAAGAACAGAACAGAAAACAAGAAAGAAAAGATGCAAGCTTGTTGTTGTTGTCAACGTCGACAGAGAAAATGCACAAGGAAGTGGCAGGGTCTCACCATTCCATGCAGAGAGCATATTTGAGCATCTTGTCATGTGGTATTAATTTGGGCATGGTAAACTTGTCTGGGCATGTGTTTCTCCCCCCTGCCTAGTCTGGTCCCACTCATAGCCTAGATCATTCACTATCATGATCTTGAGTTTGGTTAATGTATGCAGATGAGGATAATAGCATGATGGCCAAGTGACTGTGCATTTTGCTCTGTCACCATGGGTTGCAGGGTGCCTGGTCAATGAAGACACAAAGTAAAATTTTATTTGCACATGCTTATGCTGCTTGATCTTGTATGGGGTGGTGTGACGACTAGACTAGTTGGGACATCCCACATCAATCCATCTGCTGAGGCCATTTACTGTAACCCTTTTTCCTCCAGACATCTAGTCCATTCACTCAGTGCTCACCCACATACATAAATCCCCCATGCCTGCATTCAATATATATCATAGTTGTGGGCTCTGGCGGCAGTCTTGATGAAACCAACTTGTCTGGATATGTGTTTCTCCCTCCTGCCACCAAATCCATGCCATATCTTTTTTTCCCTGGGCCTTGACTCACCCCCCATCATGGTTTGATACAAATATTTGGTCAAACTGTATGATACCTCATGGGACGATGAGATCATTGCACTCAAAGCAGGTGCATGCTCATATCCACTCAATGTGCATTATTACTGATGCCATGATGATGACTTGTGGCTAATCTCTTCTTGCCAACCAGACAGGGTCTGGGCATGGTGCACTCAAGCATATCATGAAAGAGAACCCAGATGTTTTTGGTGAGGGTCCTCAGGCAGACAAAGATCCCCTGAAGAAGATGACACTGTTTACTATATATTCCAACATCAGGTAAGCATCCCACTGCCAAAGACCAAAACTTATCTGGCAGATGCTTCCTTCTCATGCATGCACATCTAGACCATGTCAGTTCTCTTGTCATGGCTGCTGGCAACAATTGGAGGTGGTAGCAAATGCATATATACTGCATATGCTCAAAGATCTAAAGACCATATTCTCAGATTGTGTTTGGCCAAGATTAGCCACCTATGACAAGACAAATCCATTATATTAGTTGGCCTGTCACATGTGAGTCTAGTACTTCCCCCCAAATCATACCACTCGATTAAACTCCAATGTTGGAGCTAACTATGTATATCCTTTTATTCCCCTTGTACAGATGCCAATGGTGCTGTGCTAGACTCTACACTGATGGCAAATACAAGATGAGATTCCCTGACATCATGGTGTGCACCATGATGATCAGTCATGGCAAGAACAAATTGGGATTCTACAAAACCTTGTGCTTCTTCACCAAACACATACTTACCAAGCATGAATTCGTCTGCTTTGGTGATGTTGAACCTGACAGTGTCACTGTCAAACCAAGAAACATCACCATCTGGCAGGCTACGGCACCCAAGATCCCACACAACCTCTTGACTGTGTTTATCAAGTGCTCCTACCCAGCTGGTTGGCTGAACAAGGTTCTGTGGGGTCACCTCAGTCTGGAGCACTTCATCCAGGAGATGATTTCACTCATGATTGAGGTCATTCTTGTGTGTAAATCTCCTAAAGATAGTAAAGCAAGAATGTTGCATCCCAGGAAGAAACAAAAGAGGGACCCACTTGCGCCCAAAGTGCTACACAGTGTGCTCATGGGTCTGAGGGTGTATTGTATGCACTGCAAGGAGGATTTCAGCATGGAGCAACCAACAAGTCAGGTCATTGGGATCAATGTCAGGAGATGCCTGTGCCACACAAGCTCAGTTTGGAGCTCCTGATGGCAGACCAGGGCAAGATTGGTGCATCTGTTCTTTTTCTCTCTGATGTTATCTACAACATATCTCTGACATGTGCATTTCCATCAGTCATCTGAAGCGGTTCACATCTTTTTTTCTGCTCAGTTATTCCTTTCGGCCATATTATATATATATATTTGAGGAACTTGATCGATACCCCCCTTATTTTCATTGTATACCTAACTGTAGCCTTATAAGGTTTCCAACCCTTGCAGTTTGTCATTGTCACTTGCAGTCCCGTGTTGTACTCTTTCAACACTGCTTCATACTTTTGGTCTTTTATTTGCACTAAATTAACACATAGCTTTTTGTTTTGCCATTGACACTTGCCCCTGTGTCTATTTCTTCTGTGGTGACTGACAATAAACATTCATCATGACAGCACAGAGACAAGAATGGGTATACTGCACATGACCATAGATATGGGACACAGAAATGTCAATGCACTCAATGCAATGATCAGATTTCATGACCTATAATGTGTCCCTGAACCTGCCATGCACTGGGTTCTTGGCCAAGTCCCCTCACTGAAGTGTCAGTGCACTCGACTGAAACAGTTTACAGAAAATAAAATAAAATACAAAAAAGAAGAAAGCAAAAGAACCAGATGTACGCCCATCTGCCTTGTCCATTGCATCCCTTGGTTTAACTGCCTTGCACTCAAGCTCATCTCCATCATCCTTGCTCACATCTGACCCATCATAGTCACTCAGTTCGTCACTACTCTCTTCAGAGACAAGGGATTCTGGGTCCAAGTGCCTGATTCCTCCTCAGAGTCGCTCTATCGACAAGAGATAAGAGTTCAGCATCCCCAACTGGTTTGTACAATGACATGGAAACTGCACCCTGAATTGCCACCATCGAGGAAATGGCATCCACCCTGAAATCATATGGATTTTCACTAATCATCTTCTTGATCAGTCCCCAACTCAAGTTGACAGGACCGAGCTGGATACATCATCCTGCATAGAGATTAGGATTAGTATACACAAAAGGACAGTTCCAAGAGAACAATACACTTGAGCAAATTCTTGACATTGTCCAATTGGGCACTTGGTATCAAGTTGATATGGAGTGGTGATTTCATAAAGTCTTTGAAAATGAGGACGAGATAAACCTGTTTTGGGGAGAATCAAGTATGTTCCATGGATGCAATTTTGAGCTCGTTGAAAGTGACAATAAAAAAAGGAGGGTCAATGAGATGGACAAGACATTCAGAAAGGGACACCCTCAAATAATGACTCTTGGAAAGGAATGTCAACCTTGATAGTTTCTCCAGTCTGCTCACAGTCTGGTCAGGGTCCAATATATCACAACTCACCCTAGCATACTGAGGTTGAAGCAGCCTCTCCTTGTCCATTGCATCTCTTTCAATAGCAGTCCCCTTGTTCTCCTTCAATTGGGTCTATCATCATCTGAATTGTCACTCCCTGTGCACCTTGGCAGCCTCTGCCCACTTCAAGTCTGCTGCAATGCAAAAAGACACAACCCTCTTGTCAGTACCAACATAACACCCACATCCAAACCCACACCAAAACATGTCACATACATTTAACTGCCTTGCACTCAAGCTCATCTCAATCATCCTCATTCACATCTGACTCAAGTTCATCACTAGTACTCTCTTCAGAGACAAGGGATTCGGGGTCTGCCTTGAACATGGACTCAGTGCCTGATTCCTCCTTAGAGTTGCTCTATTGACAAGAGATAAGGGTTCAGCATCCCCAATTGGTTTGTACAATGACATGGAAACTGCACCCTACATTACCACCATCAAAGAAATAGTGTCCACCCTGAAATCATATGGATTTTCATTGATTGTCTTCTTGATCAGTCCCCAACTCAAGTTGACAGGACCTCACTGGACATAATGTCAACAGAGCTGGATATATCATCCTGCATAGAGACAAGGATTAGTATACACACAAGGATAGTTCCAAAAGAATAGTACACCTGAGCCAACTCTTGACATTGTCCAATTGAGTGCTTGGTATCAAGTTGATATGGAGCAGCAATTTCATAATGTCCTTGAAAATGAGGTCAAGATAAAACTGTTTGAGGGAGAATCAAGTACATTCCATGGATGCAATTCTGAGCTCGTTGAGAGTGACAACAAAGAAAGGAGGGTTGATGAGATGAATGAGATGTTCAGAGAGGGACACCCTCAAATGACAACTCTCAGAAAGGAATGTCAACCTTGATAGTTTCTCCAGTCTGCTCACAGTCTGGTCAGGGTCCAATATCCACAAAAAGCTTAACCTCCTTGTTAAGCATCTGCCTTCATTTGTGTTCCGGTTGTTCGATCTTAATCTCATCCTCATCGCTGTAAGGACTGTAAAGTTCTTGGGTTCATATCCTACCCTATCTGGACTGCTGGCAGCCCTATCCACCTCAAGTCCATCAAGTTCGCTTACCCGGACAGCCTCAATCCAACTCAGACTGCTTCATTTTCAATCCGGACTATCTGTTTTTAGTTATATTAAGGTACCATTTACTTAGCAATGAGTCCAGCACGAGTCCAGCATTTATTCCTTCTCTTCAAACACTTCTATTTAGTGTTTTAGTTAGTTTAGAAGAGTCTAAGGCATTCCTTGGACTATAAAAACCTTGTATTTCGACTTGAAATGCAATTTTGCTCCCCCACATTGATCTCTCACCCAAAATTTCATGTCTCGCTTTCATTCGTATCATATCTGGCCCTCATCCTAGGCCATTCGTATCCATTCCGGCCCTCATCCTAGGCCATTTATTTCGTATCCGGTCCTCGTCCTTGACTGGATTTTTCTATCTGCCTCATCTTCATCACGCGCTTTTTTTCCTTTTTTAGTAATATTTGTCAGCAATGCGCTGTGGTCAGTCCAGCAAAACCTTCATACTGACAACCTGACGACAAACCCCTTGGGACGACTCTCCCCTTGCACCCACACACACTTCTTATTGACTTTACATCGCCATAATGGTGCTTTGGCTTCCCATTGCCCCATCAAACTGAATGTCATGAGATTTGAGTCTGCACTGAGTTGCTCAGCAGGAGCAACACAACACACTCCATCCCACATTAACTCACCAGCTGCTTCCACCTCAAGGCGGCGACCAGGCATGATATGTGGAGTGGATCACTTCAGGGGGTTGTAGGCCTTTTCACTGCATAAAGACCAAGGTTGGCTCTGGGATGTTGAACCAGAATCCAGTGCCTTGGCATTCCCAGGGAGGTGTGTCGATGTCCATGACATCCAGGACGTGCTTGTTCCTGCATCAATTTGAGTAGGTGTTGTATGTGTGTAGGGCAGCTCATGCCTGAGTTTGCAGAAGCCTATTGGATGGCAGTTGTGAGTGTGAGATGTGTCAACAGTACCAACCAACTTACCATACATGACCATGACCATGTTCACATTTGGAAACAAACCCAATCATGAACATGCGATATCCCTCTCCATATGTTTACAGCCAAAATATGTGAGGTCCAAGACCACCCTGATACACCATGTTTGCTTTGTGTCCATATTATGAAAGCACTGATCAATAGGCCTCCCTAGAGACTTGCAGTGAATAACACACATAATGCCCCCAGTGCAGGCTATGCTGGGTTTTAACAACAACATGGCACTTCTTTGTGATCATATTGATAGCAACCTCCTGATACAAATACAATGAAGTGATCTTCCTCACATTACACAATGTGTGTCAGTTCATCTCAGAAAGTGGCTCATCAAGGTTCCCAGTGAAAACATTATGTTCAGGAACTCAAAGTCCATAAAATTATGTGTAACCTACCTTTTCTCACTTCTCTTGCATTGAAAGTACAGCAGTCAACAATTTGGTCCTGTGCTATTCAATTCCATTCTCCAATCTCTTGGATGAGCTCAGCAATGGAAGATTGCTCCTCTGGACCTGGGATCATCAGCTTGTCACCAGGCAGTGCAGCTTTCATGCAGCCTTCAGACTTTGGGTTGACTGGGATGTGGTCCCTGGCAGCAACTTTGAGAAGGGCAATTGGACCTTTGCCTACAGGCATCATGGCGAGGAGCCTGCAGAAACATTCCAGAAAAGCATGGGGATCTCAGATAATTAACCCACTCATTGACAGCATACATGACTCATGCATCACACTGTTTGATCACATATGAGCAGGTGTCATCGCAGATGGAAGTGAAAGCTCAATACTAAAGAACAACATCATTATCATCATATACACACCAGCAAGCATTAATGTCAAACCCACATAGATTGCTCCTTCTTCTCCTTTGAATTCTCTGTAACCTTGAGTGTCAGAACGGGCTGTTCATCTTCCACACCACGAAGCTGGGATGAAGGTGTGGAAAAGTCGGGGCTCCACCATCCACTGGGTTGCTATTGAGAGAGCATTTCAGCATGTATCCATAGCTCATTGTGTGGTATGTACATGAATTCAATGAGATCAAGAGAGCCTGAGAGCACTCTGGATGTGAGTCAGTGGGCATGGACATGAAAACCAGTGTCACGCACTTGAGTTCAGTGACTTTGGCAAGATTGAGTGGTGATACATTTGACCTTTTCAACAATGGCATTACTGACTGGAAAGGTGGTTGCCTGTGCTTTCATGACACATGTAGATACAAACATATACCTTGTAGGTCAATACTTTAGTACTTGGGCCACGTGCTCCCACGCTGTTACATCACTGACACTCATTTGTCACACAGGTAAGTAGCACATAATTAGTGTCTACGAAGTGAATGATGAGCACTATTTTGTCTCACTTTAGTCGTTCAAAGGAAAGGGGGACCTTTACCCAATTAGGCGTGGCATTTTCCCATTCACATCATGTATAATCCCACAGTGTCCAATGTTCTTCGGATCCACCACCTCCCCAGCTATCAGTCATGTTTCACTCATCTTCTAGCTTTCTTAATCACTCCTGCAATGAAGGCGGCTTTCAAGAAACAAATCAGATGCCTCTGATCCTGCATTGCCAGTAGAGACTCATCTCCAGCAGCTGCCCAGCATTCAGATGTACCCAACATGCAACTCAGCACAATTCCCAGCACTTTGAACATTCTTCCAACTCAAGCCAATGACACCAACACTCTCACTTTCAAGACCCAGCACACAGATCCAGATGTCTCCAAGCCCACATATTCCGTGTCTCTTGAATCATGCTCTGACAACTTGAGCATTGCCAATGTGCAGATGAATATTTTGTACATTGCCAAGTTCATGCAGCATATTGACTCAGACATTATGGAGAAATTTGGATGATTCAGAATTCTCATCATCAGCAGGGTGAATGCTGGCAAGACAACCATTCTTCAGAAAATATGTAATTTGACAGAACACCCAGAGATTCACAACAATCAGGGGAAAAAGATAGGTTGAACCAGCTAGAATGTGCTGGATGCTAATGCCATTGATGTGTGATCAGGTCAATTCTGTGATTGAGGGGTCCAGGGAGGTGAGTGTCATAGCTACTGTGAATGTCATTGAAGTGCCTTTGCAAGCCATATTACTTGCGTAGCACAGACTCCATGACATCAATTACAAGATGGTTTTCAAAAGCAATGACAGATTTATTTTCCACAACTCTCCTGGATTCGAGGCTGGCCAGGAGGATAAGTTTGAGAAGATGAAGAAGTTCATCACAGAGTGTGCCAGTACAACCTTTTTCAAGAAGCAGATCCATGCCATATGGTGAGTGGGTACATTATGTTGGGTTCTAATTACTACAATATGAACAGGTACTGCATCCCAATGGATCAATTCCATTGTGCTGTTAGTGTTGCAGAGGAAAGGTTTTTTGGTGAATGTGACACTGGCCATGGTGATCACTTCTTCTTGTTGATATATTCTGAGCTGATTGGTTTGGGTACTAGTGCCAGTTGTGGTGGTATTCACCAAATGTGATGCTCTTATAGCACAAGCATTCCATCCTGATGACCTATCACTGCCTCTAGAAGATCAACTTGTGAGGCAGAGGAAGTGTGCTGAAGAGATGTTTGCCAACAGAAATATATGGGGGGATCTGTGCCAGATGAAATTTCCTCCACAGGCATATGTAAAACTGGAAGGTTTGTGCATACATGCATATGCTATCATCTGTCAGCTGCTCTATTCATCATATTACCAGACATGGATACATCTGATGCAGGATGTAACATGTTGTTGGCAGAGACCACAGCCACATTGAATGATGCATCATTGCAGAGATTATTGGTTACAGCACAAGAAAAGAATATTCTGCTATGCATTGAGTATGCAATCAGATAGTGAGTAAAATAGTTTTTGGATGTAAAATATAAATATATTGATGTCACATGGCATAAAGTGTCTTGGTGCCTTACATTCAGAGTAGTAGGAACATTCAAGAGGGAGGTGCTGATCTGGGTGAGGCATTGGCAAGTTGGTTTCCACACACACAGG
>JBBPQP010001078.1:0-13463 GCA_038092555.1 Boletus subgraveolens | reverse complement strand
CTGCCGAGTCATCGGTGGTGGACCCTACCCCCCACTTCCTCATTTATGTAGCGAGAAACCCTCCATCCGCGTTATCGAAGAAGGGTTAAAAGAAAAGGTGCCAGAGGTCTATCACGACTTCTTGAACGTGTTTTCGGAAAAGGAATCCGAACGTATGTCTGAACGAAAACCTTGGGATCATGCCATAGATCTTAAGGAAGATTTCGTTCCCAAGAAAGGGCGCGTCATTCCTCTTTCTGAAGTAGAAATGGAAGAAGTTCGCACGTTCGTAGAAAAGGAACTCAAGAAGGGATACATTCGACCATCCAAATCCCCTCAAACAGCACCTGTCTTCTTTATTCCCAAAAAGGATGGGAAGAAACGTCTCGTTATGGACTATAGATATTTAAATGAAGGCACCATCAAAAACGCTTACCCATTGCCTCTCATACCCACACTCATTGATCGGCTCAAAGGCGCTGATATGTTCACCTGCCTTGATCTCCGTTGGGGTTATAACAACGTGAGAATCAAAGAAGGCGATGAATGGAAAGGGGCATTTGTTACCCCCATTGGTGCTTACAAACCTACCGTAATGTATTTTGGCATGACGAACTCTCCTCCTACTTTTCAAACTATGATGAACGATATCTTTAACGACATGTACGCTGTATTAGTTATTTACATTGATGACTGTATGTTATTTACTAAAGGACGTACGCAAGCTGAACACGAGGAGATCGTGAAGGAAGTTCTTCGCTGCTTGGAGGAGAATGACCTTTACGTGAAACCAGAAAAGTGTCAGTTTTCGAAGGACAAAGTGGACTTCTTGGGTATGGTAGTATCTAAAGAGGGAGTCGAGATGCAGGAAAAGAAGGTAGCAGGAGTCATGGACTGGCCTATTCCCACGCGTCTCAAAGGACTTCAAGGCTTCCTCGGACTTTGCAACTATTATCGTAGATTTATTGAAGGATTCGCGGACATCGCCCGACCCTTGAACGATTTTACCAAAAAAGACATTCCTTTTCATTGGGGTCCCGAACAACAGAAAGCGTTTGATACGCTCAAGAACAAATTCAAGACGGCTCCTCTTTTAGCCTACCCTAATCGGGATCAGGAGATGAGAGTCGAGACCGACGCTTCGGATATAGCAACCGGAGCAGTTCTTTCTGTCAAATCGGACGACGGACTCTGGCGACCATGCGCCTTCATTTCGCATTCTTTTAACTCCGCTGAGCAGAATTACCCTATTTACGACAAAGAACTCCTCACGGTTATCCGTGCTTTAGAAGAGTGGAGGCATTACCTTATCGGTAGAGAGAACTTTGAGATCTGGACAGATCACAAGAATCTCGAATATTGGAAAAAGCCGCAAACTCTTTCAGGAAGACAAGCACAATGGCACGCGCTTCTTCAAGAGTTCAATTATGTGTTTATTTATAAACCTGGAAACACAAACGGACGAGCAGATGCATTATCGCATCGACCAGACCATGGCGATGCGGTAAAGGACCACAACGAGAACATTACTGTACTTCCTCCTCACCTTTTTATTAATAACGTACAATTATCTTCTTCTTTCATGGAATCCTTGAGGCTAGAATCATCCAAATTGGGTGAAGAAGTTATTCAGGATTACCACTTTGTGTCTGATTGTAATATTTTCAAAAACAACAAAAACAAAATCTTCGTCCCTGAACCATTATGTATAGAGCTTCTTACCTTATGTCACGATCATCCAATCGCAGGACATTGCGGACATGGACGTACCATTAACCTTATTACTCGTCATTTTTCTTGGCCTGGTATTACCAAAGACATTAAAACTTATGTAGATAGCTGCCAAGTGTGCGCCCAAACCAAGGGATCCTCAAAGGCACCGGCAGGAAAACTTATCCCTTTACCCACACCTACTAGACCCTGGGAAGATCTCTCGGTCGATTTCATTACTGGATTACCTAAATCCAACACCTACACGGCCATCTGCGTTGTCGTAGACCGCTTCTCTAAAGAAGTTGTCTTTATTCCCTGTTACGACACAGTTTCTTCTCTGGACTTAGCTATTCTATTTAGAGACAATATTTGGTGCATTCACGGACTACCCTCTACGATAGTTTCAGACCGCGGACCTCAGTTTGTTTCGGACTTCACACGAGAACTTTGCAAACTTCTCTCTATCTCCCAAAAGATCTCAACAGCATACCACCCTCAAACTGATGGACAAACAGAGCGTATCAACAGAGAACTAGAACAGCACCCCCGCTCTTACGTGTCTAAGAAGCAAGAGGCATGGGCAGATTGGATCAAAATGGCACAATTCTCCCACAACAACTCCCTCACCACCTCCACCGGTTCCATTCCTTTCAATATCACACGTAATTACGCCCCTCACATGGGTTTTGAAGGAAAAGCGACAGGTCCAGGTGCTGACTTCGGGAAAGAATTTGGCCGTTCTCACAAAGAAGTAGAGCAAGCTCTCAAGGAATCTAAAGAGCGAATGAAGCAGTTTGCTGACAAAAGAAGGTCAGAAGCTCCGGAGTACGTTATTGGCCAACAAGTTTGGCTTTCCACCGATAAATTAAAGCTACCTTATACGGCGAAGAAACTCACACAAAAATGGATCAGCCCTTATCAGATCAAAAGGGTTCTTCCGAACACCGTAGAATTGATTCTTCCATCTTCCATCCGCATTCATCCCACCGTTAACATCTCTCGCATCAAACCTTACCGAGAAACTTTACCTGGTCAACCTGTCTCACGACCAGATGCGATCGAGATTGATGAAGAAGGAGAAGAACAGTTCGAAATAGATTACATCGCGGGTTCACGCTTTGTAAAAAGGAAGCTGCAATATTTGGTACACTGGAAAGGGTACGATGAAACAGACCGTACATGGGAAAGTTCGGACATTATCAACACTGCTCCTGATGCAGTCGCCGATTTCCACCGTCTCAACCCTTCCGCTCCACGTAAACTCCGAGGACTCTCCACTGCAGACTTTCAATCTTTATTTTCCCCTTACGAAAACTTTACCGAATCAAACTTTCACGCGACTCGTCTGGAATTCGAGTCTTAAAGAGGGAGTAGTGTTATGATATGTAATATTTTCAAACTTTTCATTACGAACACTTGTACAACATTTTACTTCACATATTTCGACACATTGCACGTGACCGTGGGAAAGGTCACCTGATCACAATGATGTCATAGCACGTGTTATTAATTTCCGCTCTTCTCTCACGATGCTATTCTTCTTTTTCCCATCATCAACTTCTTCTTCTCACACTTGTGTACTTTCATTTGACCATACTTAGCAATTACTATTTACAGCACTTGGTCCGTGCTCACTTCTCTCCAGTATATAAACCTGTACATTATATCTTAGCACCCCAGTCTAATCCACTTGTCATTGTCGTTTCCGAACTCTGATTAAGGATCTAAGGCTACATCCTCATCTCTCTATCCTCGGCTTATTGGTGTTTGCCTTGTCGAAGTCCGGCTAGTGGTAGTTCTTAGAGCTATCATTACACAAGATGCATGATGTCAGCTGTGACAGAAAATGGAATGCCTAGCAAACAAAATGGCTGAAGACCAAGAATGAGGGGAGAGTAAGATAATCTAGTATTGATCTTGTTCTGGTTATATTGTTGATTTGTAGAGGATGTGACAACAAGTTGAAGATTACTTGAGTGTTCTGCAGCTCTGCCTGGGGAAGGTGCAGTCAATCTTATGTCAGGATGGTCACTCCCTTGGCAGGTGGTTGTTGGTTTGAGGAGTGCAGCATAGTAATGGCTTCACTCTGTCTTTTTCTGGCCCCTTACTTCACAGTACAAATGACATCCATTCTTGCCACAATGGCCAACCATTCCATCTCAATAAATGAGGCTGGGGCCATCAGCAGTTTGATAGAGCATGTATATATCAGAGCTAGAAAAGATGAGTTGTGGGTACTGTGATGAATTGGAACTGACTTACCAGAATGTCACATCTTGGCTGGAATCCCAGATGAGAAGACCTTCCCATTGAAGGGCAGAGACATGGTGTAAGCCTGGAAAGAGAAAAGAGTTGATGTTCTGGGGCTTGTTTGGGCCTGGAATAAATCCACCAGGAATAACATGCACTTTCTTGTATTGCTTGTCAGGAGAGAGATTAAGAAGGATCCAGATATATATCCAACAATTGGAAGCCTTGCTTTGGTAGAGCTGCACACCATCAATGGATATCATAACAACAATGTCATTTGGTTTGATATGTCCATCAATAATGGCAGCAAGAACATCACAACCTATAGCAACATCATTATAGATAGGAATCCCCCTGTGGCCCTCAATTGAGCAAGAATCTGCTGTGTCCAATCATAGAGATATGACATATCTTTTGCACCCTTGGGGTGGTGATATTGCACCTGGAGTTGAGGCGCTAAAGGAATGGTGGTGAACTTGTGAGGGAAGAGCTTGGTGCATCCATTTGAGGCAATAAGCTTCTTCTGATTCCAACAGGATGTATTGCATTTTGGACAAGCTTTGAGGTCCTGAAAAGTACCTGTGTATCCAATGCACATGTTTGGGCACATGTTGTGTTGGACTTTCCTGACTCCAGTGTATTCAGCAATAAATCTCTCAACTTCATGAAAAGAAAGCATACAGTCATGTTGAGGGAAGTTGGTGTTATGTGAATGATGGAATGTTTCATAGACATTTTGAGCAGCATGCTCACATCCTAGATATGCAGCAATACTGTGACAGACCTCAGGTGCTTCTATTTCAATGGGTGAATTCCTGGGATTACAGATTTGTTGCAATACCTGGTCATCAAAGGAAGCCACAGGGTCATCAAGGGATGGATTCCATAAAGTGAGTGTATGTTCCATGGCTTCCTTGATGTGTGATAGAGTTGCACTTTTGGTGAGCTGGTCAAGATCTATACTGTTACAGTTTTGGCACACCCCTGGTTTTTTTCCTCTTTCCACGACCCCATGCCCATCACATGACTGCTCCTGTTACTGGACCACCCTTCAATGGCACATCCAAGCACTTGTTTACGCTCAATGCAACACATCTTGAACAACCTGGCACTGCTCTCTTGCACTACCCCTAGTGTCTCTCTGCACAGCTGTCCTTCTATGCTCCTCCCGGTCCTGGATCTTCCCTGGATCCTTCCTAGAACATCCCTTCCTGGATCTTCCCATCAGCACTGCTTTCTCGCACTGCCCCCCCTCAGTGCCTCTCTGCATAGCCATCCTCCTGTGCTCTCCTTGGCGACTCCCTATCTTGAATGAGGCCAGATTTTACTCTGATATCACCACCCACCTTGTGTTGTGCCCTGACCTCAGTTCACCCATGTGATCACTTATGTGCCATCACTATGCATTGTGCCACAATGATTCCCACAATGTGTCCCTACCCTTGTGACCTTTCCATGGCAGTGCACATCTGCTATTCCTGTCTTTATCCTTGACACACAGATGCTGGGTTTTCTCTTACAGATGGTCTCTTACATAATTAGGTTAGACTGTGCACAGACCACATTACCAGATTGGGATATACCTGCCCTAAAGCCCTTGTGGTGGGGGTATATAAGTTAGAGCTTTGCTCCAACACCTCTCTCTTTTAATCTTGATCTGACACCTAAAGTGTACTACCTTACAGTATACTCTTGTGGTAGTCATCATCTGTTCCCTGCAATCTCCTCTTGCTTGATCTCTACCTTGCCCTCCCCTCCTTCCTCCTTCATTGAAGGACTCTACCGCCATTGTCAAGAACCCTCTGAACCTTCTACCAGTGGTTCACCTAGGTCTTCTCTGTCAATGACCTTCTGTTGTCAACCTCTGGTCCAGGAAGACCCCCTTCCTGTCTTTGTCATCCAACGGCTCATAAACATTGGCTAGTCTCTAGATTCTCTACCCCAGTACAGAGAACTAGACCTCCTCATTGTCAACCCCACTACTCAAGAACCTCGCCTAGGTCAAGGTCCTCTGACCTTGTCTTTCTTGGGAGACAAGTCATTGCTGTCCTAGGGATCCTCTTCCTAGTCATCCTCTTTGCCTGTTGCCAGGCATACCATCAAGCCTGAGGAGTCTTATGAGTTAAGATCCAACAAGAGTTACACTAGGCGGACTATGCTTTGTGTCCACTTGTACAATTACCCATGGTCATAATTATAACATACACTGATGGTGGGGCAACATGGGATATTGATGTCACTGTAGTTGAGGAGATGTAAAGAAGGCCTGATAGGTGGGCTCAGAGACCTAGATGGAAACCTGTCCTGAGGAGGTTTATCATCTCATGCTGGCAAGGAATCCTGAGATGTAGGAGGCATAGGCTCCTTACATAGATGGAAACCTGCCTTGAGGAGGTGCATCATCTTGCACTGGCAAGGAATCCCAAGATATATGTATGAGGTGTAGGCTCTCTAGATGGAAACCTGCCTTGAGGAGGCGCATCATCTCATGCTGGCAAGGAATTCCAAGATGTAGGAGGCATAGGCTCTTTGGATGGAAACCTGTCTTGAGCAGGTGCATCTGAGTCATCTTGGGCTGGGGAGGAAGGAGTCTGGGGTCAAAAAGGAACCTGATCTCATATAGTAGGGGAAGACAACAGTCAAGCTGGAAGATCATCTGACACAGTCAAAGGATCCTGAGATGGATGATGAGGTGATTCTAGAGTCTGGTCTCTTCATGCCCTTTTGTGACAACCATGGGATAATTTGTAAGAATCAGTTTCACAGGCATGTTTGATCAAAGCCCAAAACACCTGTTGGCAGCATACCCAGGGAAGTTGAGCAGATGAAGGCTTGGGCTCCAAATCATATCCAGCAAATGTTGGCAACATTGAAACTGAAAGATTAAGATGTGAGTACTTGCATACTAAAGCATTTAAGAGAAAATGTACTATGAGGAAGAGGGGATCCACTGTACTAGTAGATGCAGGCAGTTGCTGATGCACTGATGGCCCAGGAGCAAGTTACTGGAAAAAAAAAATAAGTGTGAATTTTTGAATAGAAGGGGAGAGAAAACATAAACGGACCAATGAGAGAATGGAAGGCAGAAGAGACAGCTTGCCTGCAAGTGCAGCACATCAACCTTGTTGATGCAAAACAGGGATATTATGTAATACTGTACCCTCACTATTGGTTCAGCAGGCCCTGTGACACATGACATGAGTTACTGGAACATCAGGTTGACATCAGTGGTTGTGACATGTGACAACAAGATTTTTGTCCATATCTGGTTTGTCAGATTTTAGGTATCAGACTGCTGGTGTTGAAGCAGCTGAAAAAGGTACTGGTTTGGGAATGGCAGCTTGTGGAGAGGCCAAGTCAATGGATTTTGATGAAGGCAAAGAGATTATGCAGGTGGCAGAGGAGAAGCTTGGGCATGAGAAAGGAAACACAGGGCAAAGTTTCATGCTGTACTCACACAGCTTCTGGCTGAGCACTGAATCATGGTGATGACTGAAGTACTACTGATTAAGTAGTGTTTTTTTGAGACTTGGAGTTACATATTACTGCTCAATTTACTTGGAAGCTAGTAAATAAGCTTAGTGCACACTAGAGCTAGAGGTTCTACTGAATATTCTACCCCCACTGTCCACATCAAACCCATTCAACAGGTGGTCCTGTGACACATGATTGAGCAGAATTTTTGTCAAGTCAAACCCCTCTGTGACACATGACTGTTATGACTGAGTAACAATGGTACACATCTGTGACATGTCTCATTCCTGGTCTAGGTCAACTGTGAAAAGTTAAGACTTGAATGGCTTGACTGAAGTCAACAGAGCAAGGGCTGGCCTTGCATGGAAAGAGAGGAGAATGGGGCAGAGCTGAGATGAGGCATGAGGGAGGGGATCTCAAGAAACAAGTTGATATCATGGATTTGTATATATCAAGGTTAGGGAAAGAAAGAGGTACAGGCAGTGCTCTAATATATATAGTAGGTAGTTTAGGGCAGGAGTTGGAGCCCTAAACATAAATAACAGAATAGATGCATCATGTCATGTAGCACATGAAGGAATAAACAGTAACATAAGGGTAAACACATCACTCATAAGGAGAGAGCAATGAAGGAGGCAGTGTCTGTATGGAAGTAACCATAAGAGTCAGAATAAGTCAGAGTGAAGTAAATGAAATAAGGGAAGTCCTATAGGCAATGAGAAAGAAAGAGGGGTCCCAAAGGCAATGAGGCTCAGCCTCATCATCCCTCAAAGAGAGTCTTGTCTAGAAGGTCAGCCCAGGTGCTGCCAGGGATCTCAAGGTCTTAGAGATCAGTGAAGATCTTGTTGAATAAAGAGGAGCCAGGGTGATTGAGGTGGATGATTGGTGAAGGGGATGACAGAGAGAGAGAAGATTGGTGGTGGATAGGAGAAGAAGGAGGAGAAAATGGTAGTGGGGTCTCCTCAACTGCAACATTACCCCCTTCATTGATCTGAAGTACCATCTCAGAACCTAGATTATCTGCTTCAGTCTCCATTCTCCTTGTAATTGGTGAGGTCCCAGAAAGAGAAGGGGAGGTCATGGGGGAAGGCAGTTCAGATGTGGTCACAGGTGTAGCAATTGGTGCAGCAGCAATTTGGGCAAAGAGATTGGACATGGCCAAGGGCAGCAATGCAGCAAAAGTGGCACTGGTATTAGGGGCAGTCCTGCCAAATATGCCCAAGCTGTTGACATTGGAAGCACCTGATATGCTCCAGCTGTTCCACAGATATAGTGGGGTAGTTGGGGTGGGGAGTGGATACATGGGGTATGGTGTCCATGCAAGACTGGGCAGGACTATTCACAGCTGCAGCTGGGTGACTGGGATCCAGTTGAGGGATTCCCTGCTGGCCACTGGTCCCACTAGGAATGTGGATGTAGAGGGATGGGCAGACTGTAGGAGTATCTCCCAATGTGGGGGAAAGGTTGTGTGGGGGCCATGATGGAAGGTCTGCCAAGAAAAGGAGACGGTGGGCATGTCTGAGCAGGCAATGAGGGGTTGTGACAGATTAGGCAGGTTTGTCTCAGGGTAGAAAGGGGGAGAAAGGAGGAGTCTCTCGGGGAGACAGAAGAATGGCTCTACTATATTGTTGAATAGTTCCTTCATCAATGAGTCAGGGACTGGAGTCTCCTGACCCAACAAGAGTGTCAGTTTAGAAGGAAGAATCAGATCCAGTAGGACTGACAGGAATGGTAGAATCAGGGGTGTTGTCATAGTATCTCTCCTGTTCAGCCTGGGGGAGGGTGAAGATGATGGGATTGAGAATAATGGATAATTCTCTAAGGGGTAGGAGAGCAATGCAAAGGTTGATTCCTGTGGCATGCAGGTAATCAAGGGTGTTGTTTCATAGTTCAAGCATGATTTGCTCAATGGCCATGATGGGTGCCAGGGAGTCTCTTCTGTCAGCAAGGACAGGCCCCAGGAAGGAAGTTGAACTTGTCTGGACCCTAAAGGCCTAGGGGAGAAGAGATTGAAGGGTGGTGTAGAGGTGGTATTGGTGGATGAGGTGGACAAGCATTTTGTTGCACAAGAAAAAGGGGAGAGACTCAAGTTCCTCCAATGTTTGAGATCTTTCAAGAAGGCTGACATAGAAGAGGCAACAGGCAACAGAAGCGAGGCAGTTGAGATGGGTGGACAGAAAGATGGAGGAGATGAATGGGAAAGGCATTGATGAAGGAGATGGTACTTAAGAAAGAAGCGTTTCAGAGTCCAACTCTTCTTTTATACTCTGAGAGTACCATCTTGACATTTCCCAAATGGGATTTGGGTTCCCATGTCTGATCTGAGTTAGAGTACCCTCACCAGTGCATCAGATACTGCCTCCTTCAGGGCATTCCACAATGATTAATGATTTTTTCCACCTCATATTCCTCCTCAGTTCTGAGGAGTTCCAGAGGTTGGGTGAGCAAAGTTGGGGCTGTGTTCAGGGGTCTATTGGTAGGAGGAGAGTAAGGAGGCATGGAAGATGTCATGAATCTTCCATTGTGGGGGAAGCTTGAGTCAGTAGGCCACTTTTGAGATTACAGTGGTGATTTCAAAAGGTCCCATGCAATGGGGGGAGAGCTTCTGAGATGGTATTTGCAATTTCAAGTTGCAACTATCTAGCCACACCTTATCTCCTATCTTCCATGACTGGAACCAAGAAAAGTTCCATTCTTTCATCTTTTGCTGGGCAAGGGTATGCACAGCCTCTGCTTCTTTCTGGGCTTCTTCCAGGTTGGAAAGGTAGTGTTTGAGGGTGGGGTTAAAGGTTTTTCCTCTTGCTGGGTACAAGCAAGGGGAATATGCAAGCATCAAGATGAATGGTAACTTGTGAGTAACAGAGTGTTCTGCAGAGTTATGGGCAAACTTGGTGAATGTGAGGAGGTTGAGCCATTTCTGTGGGATGCTGGCACAAAAGATGCACAGATAGGTTTCCAGCTCCTGGTTGTATTGTTCAGTTTCCCTGTCTGTTTGGGGATGATACAGTGGCTCAAAAAACTGTCCACATGTTTGGTCATTTTTCACTAAATGCAATATCCTAACCCTAATCCTAACCCTTGCCCTAACTGCCAAGTGTATCAAATGTAGTACATGCTCTTGGTGTTCTATTGGGCCAAGGGTCAAGAGATTTGGATAGGATCTGATGAAATGGCAGCCACTTCAAAACAGCAACTCATTCAAACAGTTTTTTGACTTTATGTATTTATTACATATATTGGATCCTAGCATGCTGTAATATGGTTACATATATTTTGTAAGGGTTCTATTATGTCATCTTTATGTAACTGAGTGTCAGACAACATATATAAACCCAAGCATTCCATGTTTATTTTCCCACCATCACTAGAAAATTCTTTTCTACCTCTTAGAGAAATAATGTCATCTCTTTCTCATTTCTTAGTCTTTTCTCTAGGAAAATCACTTTCAAAACTGGCTTAGGGAAGTATACAGTATACCAGGTTCATCAGGAACTCCAGCCAGAGAAGGCTAGGCTTCATGGTGGCCATTCTTCAAAGCTTATTCTCACCAACAAACAGGCTATTGTCTAGCAAATCATTACTGGCAAGCCCAAAAATGCTGTTTATGCCACCAAACTCATTAATACCAATGTTGATACTCCTGCCTGCCCTCAGACAGTGAGAAACATCCTCAAAAAGCTCTCATTACAGGCTGTGGTAAAAAAGAAAAAGCCCTTACTCTAATGGTCACAAAAAGAAAAGGTTAGCCTTTGCTTCCAAGTACCAGGATTGGACTGTGGAGGACTGAAAAAGAGTTATATGATCAGATGAGATCAAAATCAATAGGATTAGGTCAGCTGGGCAAGAGTATATGTGGAAAAATAAGGAAATATGGCTAATTGTTAAAAAGGTCAAAAATACAGTTAAATTTGAAGAAGGTTCACAGATGGTATGGGGCTGTGTAGGGTGGAATAGAGTGGGGGTTTTGAGTGGGATGGAAGGGAGAATGGATGCTGAATAATATATGACCATTTTGAAGCAGGGATGGCTGCAAAGCATGGAGAAATCTGGAATTTCAAAAGAAAATATTAGCTTTCAACAAGATAATGACCCCAAATACACCTCTAGAAGAGTCCAAATGTGGTTTTAAGAGTAAGATATCAAGCTTCTGCACTGGCCTGGACAATCTCCAGACCTTAACCACATTGGACACACTTGAAATCACCTCAAAACATGCCTTTCAGCTTATAAGAGTGTTTCTATGAAAGTTTATTAATTGTGGGAAATAGTAGTAGAGGAGTGGGGGGAAATTGATGAGGAACAGTATTAGAAATGGATAGAAAGCATGTTTAGAAGGATTGATGCAGTTATCAAGGCCAAAGGAGCTTATACCAAGTACTAGATACCTAGATTTATATAAAGTCAAAAAACTGTCTGAATGAGTTGTTGTTTTGAAATGGCTGCCATTTCATCAGATCATATTCAAATCTCTTGACCCTTGGGCCAATAGAATGCCGGGAGCATGTACATCATTTGATACACTTGGCATTTAGGGCAAGGATTAGGATTAGGGTTAGGATATTGCATTTAGTGAAAAATGACCAAATATGCAGACAGTTTTTTGAGCCACTGTAGATGTTGAAATTCCCTGCATGATAATCATGCTATGTACTCCATTCCCTCCACTGTCTTGCTCTCATTGTGACCCGATTCTGTAATCAGTTGATATATCCTAGTTATAGTCCTATGCTCACACTTATTGTTCATAACCACCAATGTAAATGAACACTTGTATTTTTTCAGCTGAAACTGGGTTTGTTTATGTGCATGTGTTGCATGCTCATCTTCCTATGGTGCTCACCACTGACCACTAATCTTGCAAGTTCCTGGGTAATCTCAAACTCATGATCGCAGACAGGGCTACTTTACTATGCCGACTTATTTGTGAGGTACTCCATTTCAGGCTAAACCGATTGTGAACTTTGGTGTGGATGCTCCTCCAGACATGTCCCACAAGTCATCTGGCAATACTGGAGGCTCTGTGCAGTGATTGGTAGTAAGTACATTGAGCTCACTCAAGAACCAGACTTCTCTTAAGGAACACACAGGGGAAAGAACTAGATGTTACATTTATACCTTGCAGTGCGACGATTGCAAACCAGCACAACACATGAAACATCTCTTCTACATCAAGGTATGTGCCATGTCATGACCTGCACTCCAGGCTAAGCTCAATCACAGATGAAGTGGAGGGGGTCACAGAAGATGATGCAGTGGTGCTCCATCTGGGATCAAGAAGTATATCTATTATCTTGTGGGGCCTGCCATTCATGGATGACTAAGCATTGAAGCTGGGGTGAAATAGTTCAATATCAGAGGCAATTAGATCAATGTGTTACGGTTATGGAGAAGACCCCTACTCAATTTCCTTCTATGTCTCCTCCTCCTCGCACATCGACTCCAATCCCCTCGTCGGTCACCCCTCCCTCTCATCTCGACCATCCTGGGACCTCTCTCTTCTCCTCCCTCTTCTCCAACTTAAGGGACTACAACATCCCTTCCTCCACGTGGGCTGATCTACTAGACGAGTCTCTCTTCGAGGCCTGACTCCTCGAACGGACATCTCCGGTACACCGCCTTTCCTCACTGCCTTTTGGCAGTTCTCTTCTTTCACTGCCTTCGGCAGTTCCCTCTCTTCATTGCCTTCAGCAATCTTCTTTCTTCTTCTGACTCATCTTTACTCAATATGACTCGTTAACAGACACTGCCTCCTCATAGCCTCTCTCATGGCTATTCGTATCCCTTACTTCACTGACTCGTTTATCTCACGTGCCTCGCGACGCGACGCGTCTATTTCCTTATTTATACTTCAAACTCCGATACCGGCCCTTAACATCCTCAGTATATATATTAGGGCGCCGCCTGTATCCTTCTCTTTCTCTAACCTTAATCTACACTATTTCGTGTGGACTTCTGTTCCTCGAGATCCCCTCCCTCGTGCCTCGCCTCACCTCTGCCTCATCCTCTACTCTTCCAACTCCTGGCCAGTCCAGGTACTGCTAGCAACC
>JBBPQP010001077.1:0-13464 GCA_038092555.1 Boletus subgraveolens | reverse complement strand
TTCAAGCTCCTCTCGAACACCTCTCTCTCTCTAACCTTGATCTGACACCTAAAGTGTACACCTTACGGTTACTCTTGTGGTATTCATCATCCATTCCCTGCAACATTCCCTTGCTTGATCTCTTCCTCGCCCTCCCCTCCTTCCTCCTTCCTTGAAGGACTCCATCGTCGACACCTTAGAGTTCCCCCTCTAAGGTCCTCAGGCAGAACAACTCCATTGTTCTCTTCCACCAATGGCTTGTCACCGTTGGCTTGTCCCTAGGTTCTCCATCCCCGTTAGGAGAACTCGTCCTACTCAATGACGACCCAACTACCCTTCGTCCTCTCCCCAGCCCAGGTCTCCAGCCTATTTCATCTGGACTCTCGGTTGTCGTCTGTCTCTGGGTACTCTCCTAGTATCCCTCATCGTTCGTTGCCAGGCTTGTGTAAAGCCTGAAGGAACCCTGCATCGTCAGGACTAGCAAGAGTTAGGCTCAAGGTGGCTCTACGCTTCGTGTCTACTTGTATGCCTACTGGGTGGTAGTCGTAACAATAGTGAGGGTTGAAGTGCAAGGCTATGAGCAGGGTCAACAAGGGTTGAGATGGTGGGAGCATGAACATTCCAACTGCGAGTGCTGGTGATAACTGAAATGGTCCAAAGCAACTATGCTTCAGGTAACACCAAACTACAATCAATATCAAGTCAAAGGAAGTGAGAGGGGAATACGAAGTGAGCCCTAAGGTCTCCTGAGTCCTGCTTTAGATGAGATATCCAAAGAGACTAGACTGGGGATTCCAGCGGTAGTCCTCTGGGTTTATATATTCATACTATGTTTGTACATGTGGTGTCTAGATCTACTGATCTAGGGCATAGGATAACAGTAATTAGATACATGAGGCATAGGCATGCAGAATGGAAGAAGCGGTGATTAAATACACATGTTGATGGTGGGAGTGAAATGGAAGCATGACAGAGATGAACATGAGAAATCATATGACTATATTGGGATTAGATCTCAGATCCAATCAGGGAAGGAGAAAAGAAACGAAGTGTGTCCATAGCATGAGTCCATCTAGTGGCTCTAGAGAAAGTGAAGTTGGTATTGGTGAGCACACATGACTATCACATGATCTGATAAGATAAAGAAAAAGAATATCCGATTACGACCATAATACTACCCCCTCTCTATGAATCGGCTTCCAGACAATTATAGGGTGTGTTCTTTTTTGAGAGCTTAGTCAATGACTCTGGTCACTTTTCGAAGAGAAGCATAAATTGATCGGGTGGGACAATCAACGCTCTAGGCACTGAAGGGTGGGTTGAGTGGAACTCTTTCAATACTTCACTGGCATTGACAAGATTCAACTTCAGTTCCCAGGTTTGATCTGTTTCTGTATAGCCCCTCCAGTGGACTAGGTATTCGAGTTTGCCTCCTTTAAGGCAGGAATCGCATAGGTAATCAATTTCCCATTTGTTGTCACCGTCCTCTGAGATGTTGACTGGTCCTGGCTGGTGCAAGGGCTGTCCCTCCAAACGGTCCTTGTACGGCTTGATCCATGAGACATTAACGATGGGGTGAATCTGCATAGATTTTGGTAGATGCAGTTCTACTGCATTTTCTCCCTTGAGTGACATAATTTTGAACAGGCCTAGCCATCGTTCACTGAGCTTCTTAGAAGCACGGATTAATCATAAATTTTCTGTGGACAACCATACTAGTTGGCCCACAGCATAGGGAGGTGGTGCAGAGCGGTGTCTATCTGCTTGCGTTTTCATGTTTTGCTGTGCTTGCAGCATGTTTTTCTTGGCCTCATCTATAGTAGCCTTCATGTCCTTGGCAAACTGTTGTGCAGAAGGAGCATGATCTGATGCAATGGGTTCTATTCCCATGTGTGGCTCATAAGACCGAGTTATGTCAAACAGTGACTTCTTTTTTGATGTGTGCTTTTTGTTATTTATAGAGAATTGTGTGATGGCAAGCCAATCGCTCCATAATTCTTGCTTGTCAAAGCAAAAGATGCATAAGAATTTTCCAACTTCTTTGTTTACAATTTCTGATTGTCCATCTGTCTGTGGATGGAAAGAAGTGGAAAGCTTGGTACCAATACCAAGCACATCGTTAAGGTGTTTCATAACTTGCAAGGCAAACTGTGGCCTGTGGTCTGAGGTAATAGAATGTGGAAGTCCATGATGCTTCCAAATGTTATTCATAAAGAGTTTGGCTGTGTTTATAGCCGAGCATGTGTCATTTGTTGGGATCAGTTCCACTTCTTTGGAAAGTCTGTCCATGACCGTGAGAATAGCATTATATCCATGGGAATTAGGAAGTCCAGTGATGAAGTCGGCAGTAATGTGTTCCCATGGGGTATTCAGAATAGGGAGAGGGTGTAATAAGCTTGTGGGTGCTGTATTGGTTCCTTTGAACCTAGCACACATCTCACAGCGCAATACGTAATCCTTCGTAAATGTGGCCATCCCAGGCCAATAGTAATGTCTCTGCAGGAGTTCCAGCATTTTCTCATAACCTGGGTGACCTGCAAGGGGTGTGTTGTGATGTTTCTCAAGGATCTCCATCCTGAGAATATTCGAATTTGGCACATAAATGTGCCCTAGGTTGTCGTAAAGACATCTATCGTGTTCTTCAGCAATACCCTTCTTGGTAAGCCTCTGTACATCCGCTTCACTGAGCAAGCACGTTGCATTGAATATCTTTTGTCATAAGATAGACCCATCATCCTGAATCAAGATTCCAGATCTGATCTTGTCCGGGGTAATAACTGTTATTCCTTTATTATCATCCTCAATACCTTCCATATGTTCTTCACGTCTCAATAGCGCATCTGCTTTGCCCATCGTAGACCCTGCTTTGTAGTGCCAAGTCATGTTAAACCTGGAAAGGTACATTGCCCAGCGCGCTTGGCATCGATTGAGATCTTGTTGTGTCATGAACCACTGGAGGTTGGTGTGATCATTCCATATTTCAAATGGTAGCCGAGCTCCTTCTAAGTGGTGGCGCCAATTTTCTAGCACTTGAATGACCAAAAGCATCTCCTTATCGGCAATGGGATAATTTCGTTCTGTGGGTGTCATGGCGTGTGAACTATAGGCAACTGGGTGCCATACACCGTCTTTCATAATTGAGAGCACTGCTCCCATAGCGAAATCAGATGCATCACACTCTAGGCAATACAGGCATGTCTCGTCTGGGTAAGTGAGAACTGGTGTGGTGGTAAATGCTCCTTTGAGCGTGTCGAAAGCATTCTGTTGGGCTTCCAGCCAATGGAAGGGTTCATCCTTCTTTGTCAAGTCGTGCAGCAGCCTTGCTACTGCAGCGTAATCCTTGATGAACCTCCTATAGAAATTGGCGAGTCCTAAGAAGCTCCGTACTCCTTTAACTGTCTTTGGTTCGGGCCATTCCCATATAGCGGATACTTTCGAAGCATCCATCATAATTCTGTCCTTTCCCACAATCATCCCAAGGAAATCAACCTCCATGATTGAGAAAGTGCACTTTTCTGGCTTGACGAAAAGGTCATTCTCTTGTAGATGTTGTAAGACTTCCAGTATGATTTTATTGTGTTCTGCCTGGTTGTCTGTTTTTGTGAAAATAAGGATATCATCGATGTAAACAACGATGACTCCGTCCATATCTGCGAATATATCGTTGACCATCACTTGGAAGGTTGCGGGGGAATTGCATAATCCGAAATACATAACGAGGGGTTCAAATGTGCCTTTGAAGCACATGAATGTGGCTTTCCATTCATCGCCTTCTTTGATGTGAACATTGTTGTATCCCCACCGTAAGTCCATCTTGGTGAATAATTTAGCTTCTTTGAGCTTATCAACGAGTTGGAAAATAAGAGGAAGTGGATAATTATTTTTTATGGTGTGTTCGTTGAGGTAATGGTAATCCTGTACCATTCTCTTTTTTCCATCTTTTTTCGGTATGAAGAATACTGGGAATGTTTGTGACGATTTAGAGGGGCGAATATATCCCTTAGTGAGCTGGTCTTCTATGAAAGCTGTGACCTCTTCTTGCTCCTGCAGTGATAGTGGAATGATATGGCCTTTCTTTGGCACGTAACCCTCTTTCATCTCTATTGTGTGATCCCATGGTTTCCGCTTAGGCATCCGTTCTGATTCTTTCTTTGAGAAGACATCTAAGAACTTGTGGTATGCGAAAGGAACCATTTCTTCAGTTGTTTTTGGTTTTTCATCTGTTTTTGTGGCTTTGGCGATCTGTGCTTCTAGCCATCTGATTGTGTCGTAAACTTCATATTGTATATCTATTTCTTCTTTTTCAATTTTTTGTATCCAGTCGGGTTTATCTTGTAGTGCTCTACACATGGCTGGGCAACATGTCATCTTGACCATTCCTCTAGTCCAATCTATCTCAGGGTTATGGCATTTGAGCCAACTATATCTGAGGATGAATGTGTTCTTGCCAAGATCTGTCACTTCTGCCGAGATCTGCTCGCGGTGACCATCAAACTCTAGAACAAGGTTTGCACTGTGTGTAATTGAACCCGCTGAGTTTTTTGTGCCGTCCACGTTGTAAACAGGGATGGGGCGTCATAAGGGAGTAAGGGGGATATCATGAGATTCCGCCCAAGACTTGTCAATAAAAATCACGTTAGCTCTGCTATCTAGCAGTGCCTCCGTGGAAATGAAATCTTTGTGCTTTGATGACTGAGGCGCTACTTGGATCTTCATTGCGACTTCACGATCTAGTTTGACACTTCTGACAAAGATGTCATCAGGAAACTCTGAGCTGGGGGAAGAAAAGGGGGAGGATTTAGGTAAAATGGGATTTGTTACAGGTTTACTCCTGTCACCATCTGGCAGGTGCCCATGGGAAGAAGAATCGGGTAAAAATATATCGTAATAGTCTGTGATTCTATCTACGGCTAAACTAGAAAAAGAATTTTTAAAGTTTTGCTCCTCGGCTGTGTGCTCAGATGCATGCTTTGGAGGACCTAATTTTTTGACTGGCCAGCGAACGTCTCATAGTCCTTGAACCACGCTCTGGCCTCATCTAGAGACATGTTTGTGATGGACTTGGTCCAATCATGTCCTTTGCCCTTGGCTTTGGACTCCTTGACTTGTGGGGAATCTGCTTCCCATGATGTTGCCGCTGGGGCTTCTGTTTCCATGGCATGTGTCTGGTGGCCACCAGAAGTTTGTCCTCTGCTCGACTTCGAGCAATTCTTCGAATGGCCTCCACCAAAGAACTTGCATGTCAGACATTGAACTTTCGGTGCACGGCACTCACTTGCGAAGTGACCGGGCTTTTTGCAATTGTGGCAGACACTCGGTGTGCTGCCTTGGGCCTTGCCCTTTCCTTTGTTTCTGCCTTTCCCACTCTGGGTGGCGTCAATGTCCATTGTGTTGGGGTCTTGTGTCCTGACATGAGAAGCTGTTCCCTTCATAATGAAATTGAGCATCGCCTTGCATGCTCCTATCTTTTTGAGTGCTGTCTTGAATTTGATGAGGTCTTCATAATGACCATCCCTCATCACCAGCATCTCTACCAACTCTCTGTCAGCATTTTGTTCCAACAACTCGATGAGCCTGTCATCGTTGTAGTCGGCGAGTGTCTGATACATCTCAAACTTCATCAAGAACGTATCCATTGTCATTGAACCCTGTTTCAGGTTTGTGAGAGCTTTCCTGTTCCAGTTCTTTTCTGTGGCGGAACGGAAATGGTTCTCGACTATCGCCTTAAATTGGTCCCACATGGCATAGTTTGTGCCCATGGAGACCATCTTGTTTAGTTGTGCCCTTGTGAACACTCCTGCTTCGCCACCAGTCATCCTTGACAACATGGCGCATATCCCGTTCGAGCCATAGAGAACATTCTTGTTGACATCTTGCCAGACAAGAACCTTTGTCCACCATTCCTTGAACTTCTTTCCCTTGGAACTATTGTAGTCCCCGGGATCCTTGAATATCTTGGACATTTTCGGGTCTGCGGACTGTCCTGATCCGCTTGAGGTTCCTGTGCCTGTAGGCATTGCTAGTATCTGGGCTCTAGTGGCATCCAGATCTTGTTGTAGTCCTTTGTTGAGCAACGCCAATGTTTGAAGACATTGCTCCTGATTCTCCATGTACAATCTTAACTCTCCAGCTAGGTCTTGCCAGCTTCCTTCGCCTGATGCAGCTCCTGACAAAGCTTCAGCCAGTGATGGGGGAAGGGAGGTCATCTTTGTATTATAGGAAAAGGATTTTATCTAAAATTCTTCTTCTACAAATAGCAGCTTGGCCTCCATAAGCTGTAACAAGGTCTGAGCTCCTTTGTAGAAAAGTGTGGGGCCGATGATAGCAGCTCTCCTCCTTGAGACCTTCTGATCTCTCTGTATTTGGGTTTCTTTACCCTCTTTGGTGCTGGAGCTATCTCCAGCATTTCCTCTCTTTCTCGCTTGGGTACTCTCTCTAGTACCGGAACTAACTCTCCTGTGAATAAATGGCGTCCAGTCTCGTGGAGATCCGGAGTTGGTGATCTGAGGGGAGGGGTGTCATACAACTGGTGGAGTGGTACTAGTTCTGGGCCTTCTGGGGTCCCATAGTAATCATTGGGGTCGTAGGAGGGTGGCGAGGGGCTCTGAAAATCTGACTCTTGGTTGATTCTCTGACTGAAGCGGTTCTCGTCGTACCTGAGGGTCAGTGCCCTGGTGATCACTTGGTGTAGGGGCACTGGATACAACGGCTCTCTGCTGACGTCCCTGGTTTGGCAGAACCACTCTGGTTCCAGTTGTTCTTGTAAAGCTTGAAAGAGCTCTCTGAATGGCGTCTCTCCATGCACTAAGTCCCGTGACTCTGTGTCAATGGCTACTCTCTGCTGTTCTACTAACTCCCACCTGCGCTCTGTAGGTACAGGTCCTGCGGGTCCTACACTAGCAACATAGAGGTGATTGAGATGATCTTCACCTCTTGGTCTATCTGGGGCTGGGAGCGAATGCAATGACCTGTGGAAGACTATAGGCACTAAGCCTGCTGTGAGCTTGTCCATAAAGGAGAGTAAACTGGGTGTCCACGAACTTGCTAGGATGTGCGACGGGGTGGTGAAAGGTGAAGCGTAAAGGTAGAGTCTAGTCTAGTGAAATGGTCCAAAGCAACTATGCTTCAGGTAACACCAAACTACAATCAATATCAAGTCGAAGGAAGTGAGAGGGGAATACGAAGTGAGTCCTAAGGTCTCCTGAGTCCTGCTTTAGATGAGATATCCAAAGAGACTAGACTGGGGCAGCCGTTGTAGAGATCCTACATTACCCGAGCGCACACAGGAGCCTTTTCACTACGGTCTGGCGCTCCTCCAACATTCAGAACTTCCACTTCGTCTCAATACTTACTTCGGACTTCATCTCGAACAGTCCACACCTCTTTTATAGCTTTCCTACCTGCTTTCTGTGTTATATCTTGGTTCTGCGCTCGTGTTTCCCTCCCTACAATGTATACTTTCGTGTTTACCTTCTATTCTTTTATGTATCCTCTTTTTAGTTATATTAACGCTTATGCCCGGGTAACTCTGGACTATAAAGCGCTTTACTTAGGACTCATAATCCATCTTTCTGATCCTCAGTGCTGTTCTTCTAAAAGTGCTTGTTCTGAGTTCTCAACACGTTCACACCGTCAACGCCGCACCCCGAATGCCTCCGCCGCCGATCCGATCAATCCGATACTACGTTTATTTCCGGAACACGTCCGGAATCTCTAACATTGGGTCTAGTAAGCCGCAGCATTATCCTTTTCTTTGTTGTCGCTCTTCTTCGAATCCCTTTAGGGTCGAACTATTCGCCCCCTTCTTATATACTTTCTTTTGCTACTAACCCGACTGGAGGAACTTCCTCCCAGGAGGCCTTATAGCAGTTTTACACCATAGTCCTCTGGGTTTATATATTCATACTATGTTTGTACATGTGGTGTCTAGATCTACTGATCTAGGGCATAGGGTAACAGTAATTAGATACATGAGGCATAGGCATGCAGAATGGAAGGAGCAGTGATTAAATACACATGTTGATGGTGGAAGTGAAATGGAAGCATGACGGAGATGAACATGAGAAATCATATGACTATATCGGGATTAGATCTCAGATCCAATCAGGGAAGGAGAAAAGAAACGAAGTGTGTCCATAGCACGAGTCCATCTAGTGGCTCTAGAGAAAGTGAAGTTGGTATTGGTGAGCACATGTGACTATCACATGATCCGATAAGATAAAGAAAAAGAATATCCGATTACAACTGTAACAATAACAATGGTTAAGGACTGGGGTAGCAAGTGTGAGCTGGGGACCATGAGCACCAACAACCATGATGGGATGTGCATGTATGAAAGCCAGGACTACAAGCCCTTATGATAGCAATAGGAAGGTGTGTGCATGAACATTTTCATACCTGAGAGCACTGTCAATGATGATGGAAGGGGGATTCTGTGGACCACAAGTGATGATGGTCACAATCCAAGGGAGATGCAAGCTAACTAACAAAGAAAAAGGTGACCAGGCCAGAATGGTGGCAATGGTGATGGCAATGGCAAACCTGATTTGGCAATAGTGAGGGGAGGAAGCATAGGGCTATGAGTGGGGTTGGTGAGGGTGAAGATGGTTGGTGTGTGCATGTTCCAATTGTGAGTGCTGGTGATAACAACCAAGGAGGAGATTCCATCTGTGCTACAAGCAATGATGGGGACAATCAAAGAGGAAACCTGGCAATGAGCAAGGGCAAAGGGAACAGAAGGGGGAATGATGGTTGCTGGTGACAGGGATGCTGGTGATGGTGATGGTGATGGTGATGGATCATGGTAGTGCATGTGAGCTGTATGGCCATAAGCACCAATGACTGTAATGGGATCATGTGGGTGTGAATGTTCAGGTCCAAGCTGGGATGTCAATGACCACAAGCCAGGAAGAAGGGGATCTGAGCTTGGTAAGAGGTGATCATGAGCATCAATCATGACAATGATACCACATTAGCAAGGGTTGAGGTGTTGGGCTATGAGCGGGGTCAACAAAGGTTGTGGTTGCACAAACATTCCCACCTCCAGCACTGATGGTATGACCACCAAGGGGGTTTCGCCCTTGCTATGAACAAGGGTGTAGGGAATCTGGGCTAACTGAAGAGAGATGAGTCGATCGTGGACAATATTGATCTGATCCAATGATCCTGACTGATGAGTGCTGATTTGTAAGTGAAATGGGTAGAGCACAGCTGAGGGAATGGAAGGTGAGGATTGCTGATTCAGAGTGGTGCAGGGATGGGGGTCAGGGTCAGGGAGTTGTTAGGGGTGAAGGAATGGAAAGGTTCAAAGAGTTTTTTTTTTTGAAAGACAGTGGCACTAAAAAGGGTGTGGTGAAAGCAGAAGTTGGTGGGGTGTTTGTTGCTGTGGCATAAGTCAGCACATCCTTTGAGACAACCCTGGAAAAACCCCCTTGCAGTGGGCTCCAGTTGTAAAACACAGAAAATGTATATAGGTGTGAGGGGATGGTTATCCCAAGGGGTTTGGAAACCTAGGTTGTCAGTGTGAAGGAATTATTGGACTCACCACAGTGCATCACTGACCAAGAATTGCTAAATAAGGAAATTGCATGAGATGGTAGTGAGAGAACAGCACCGGGGGTGGGAAACTGCATTCTGAATCCAAATAGACAGGGTTTTATAGTCCAGGGAATACCCTAGACTTGTAAATAAGGAAATAAAATATGTGAGAGGGTTGGAATAGTCTAGTTTCAAATCTGAACAGTTAATTAAGCTATAAAATAAAAGTCCGACTGCCAATTGCTAATGCTAAAGTGATCTGAATAGGAAGTGTGTGTGGATGATGAGCAGATTGGGTCAGATAGAGGTAATGTCGTGTAGAGAATGTCAGTTCCTTACATTGTGAATGAGTTCTTTGTCCACACTGTCACTAGTGTTATCAGTTGGGGATTCTTCATTTCAATCTTCATCACATGGACTGGTTGGGAGAGTAAAGGTGAGACAAGTACCAATTCATCATCTGACAAGTCTGTACTTTTTCTGGATGGAATCTAAACAATATAGATAAAGTATATTGATAGTGGACCATGAATGATGCTGGCGCCCAAGTTCATTTGCAAGGGGTTTGTCCGATTCAGTGAGCTTGCAATGACTGTAGATATATGCTTTTCTTCATTGTGGATTGCTATTTGCAAATGATGGATTTCAACATTCCGTTGCACAATCTCTTCCTTCGCATGACAGAGCTTGAAATACTTAGCTGTTGCCTCTTGAACAGCTGGTTTAGCCCATTCTTGCTCTCAAATGTCATCATAGACATGTTGAAGTAGGTCAAATTCACCTAAAATCATATCCTTTGTGATATCTTTCCACAAGATAGTTGGCTGAGGAGGGGTTAATGCCACTGCTTGAATGTTGTACTGCATGATGGCCTTGCAAATTACTTCAGATTGTCACTGAAGACCCTTGCTAATTTGTTGGCAGAGTTTGTAGCCTGTTGACCGATGAGTAACTTGTTTTGTCAAGTACAATGAAATGGATGTACTGGTGCTGGACAATGACAATTTTGTCAGTTCAAAAAGGTGCATGACAACCAAGCACTCCAGTTCACCAAGTGCTTTGTGATACTACCCAAGTGTAGCTTCTTCCTTATAGAGATTGTACTCTTCACTGCCAACTGTCCATGGTGATTCCAGTCCAAGCTGACCTTGGAGGTGTGCAGCTAATGCCTCTGTATTTTGCAGTTTTGTAAATGCAAGGTCCACTTGAATCTGGGCCTTGTTCATTGCTGTCATAATGGCATGAAAATCACCTACAGCAACCCCATTAAGGGCTCCACAACCTGCTTCACAAGCCCTTGTCCATTCTGCTCTACAAGCAAGAATATCAAACCAAATGTAAAGGGCATGGCATTAGTACTGTATGTACTTTCATTCCTCAACTTCATCAAGTACTTGAACATATCAAATGCTGAGTTGCTTGCATGGTGGAGGCTCCTGGACAGAATTGAGATAAGTAAACTCATCAAAGAGAAAACATGAAAAAATCCTCATTGTTGACATGCAAGGCAGGCTTGAGAATTGCCAGCTCACTAGTCAACATACAAACCATCTCCCTAGCTTTCTTGTAATGGTTCTGAATATACCATGCTGATGACAAGATTACATAGCAAGGAAAGGTTAAGAGCAATAAATATGTACACAGGGCCTGATATTTGTCCACATCCCAAAAGACAAAGTGCTGTTCAATCGCTTGATGGTGGTGGAATCTTGTAGCATGAAGTGTGTTTCATGCAAGCTCATTTGAAGCTGAAAATACATGCTTGCAGCCCTCACTCTCAGTATTCCCAACCTCTTCGATATACATGTGATGCTATTGTAGCTGGCACAATCAGTTGTGCACATGGCCATGAAATGAACCAACCATAAAATGTAGATTGAGATTTCATATCCTGGGCCCAAGGATGCTTTTCTTGGCAGTTTTGGTGAAGGCACAACCAATATTATAAGTGCAGCCGCCATTTGGGCCATATGTAGAAAGTAGATGGTTGATGATCACAAGTGGATACTTTGCCTTAAAGCAGTGTCAGTCTGCTGAGAATGTTATGTCAAGAATACCTATAATTCACCACTCTTGATCATATTACATAATACTCAAATGAAGCGGTGGTGGCACAATACCACAAAGATCCTGCTCTCTTCAAAGACAGAGATCTTCTTGTGTTGGTTGGATCTTGCATTACACCAGTGGTCTATGCAATTGAACAGGTCAGAAATGGCATCTGGATTGACATCCCAGTCATTGTCATGTTGGTTGTCAGTGCCATTCATCTGTGTCTTGGTCAACCTACACCAGCCAGTCAAATATCAAAGAAATGTGATCACTGCACCTTCTTGGCTGGCACCTCATACTTATATTTGTCAATGTCCACATTTGTTAACCAATAAGTCAACTTGGGAGTGCAAGAATCTTCTCTTGGCATTGTGCTGTACATGATGGTGTCCCATCACTTCAAACTATTGTTACTGTCAATGGAAACAAGCCAATTGAACATAAGTTTGGACTCATCTTCCAATCAGTATAAACATGCTGGGCATTTATTCTGGAGTCTCCACTCTTGTGAATTGCAGTCAAGAGTGCAGCGAATGTGCTTGTCAACACAATCAAGGATCTCAAGGTACACATCATAGGTGAGAGAGAATTGCATAGAAAGATATGGACAGTATGGGACCTACCTGAATGTCAGTGATCACGTCAGATGTTTACAAAGCATCTTACATCATGGAGATGACACAACACCTTACACTGTGCCCAGATACTGAATCACAGACAAGTATGATGTGCTTGTTGGAAAGCAGAGAGGGTATAAAGGAAGATGGTGACAGAGGGACAGATGGGGGAACAGCCAAGGTATCCATGGTAGATAAGGTTCTTGTTTGGATAAAGGTGCTCTGGACAAGTAATAAGCATTGTCCTCTGTCTCACTGTATAAACAATAAGACCAATAATGTTCCATTAGGAATAAAAACATACTGAAAATGTCTACCAGCTCAATGTCAATGATGGTGCCTGATGGATACTGCATAGGCTCTTTATTCTCCTTGGCTGGTTCCTTTGCAGAGGGGAAACTGTCCCCAGAGTTGCATGAATGATAATCAAGGTATGCATTAATCAGACAGGTTATTTGCACACCCCACTGGTCAGTTTGAACTTCAATCTGATCCCTATGATCACAAATGTCTGGTTGACACCTGGTGTATTTTTTAACTAAGAGAATGCTAGAGATCATTGACACCATACCATCCAGACACTTCATGTGCTAAACTGGTGAACTCATCTCCCAGATTGTCGTCGTCATCATCATCATCACTTTCTTTGTCAGAGTCTGCAGTGGTAAATGGGACAGGTATGTCATAATCAACAGCCATTCCTTGATCTTCATACATGCAGTCAACAGCTTCTTGATCCTCAGCAGGCAGAGCTGATGAATGTATGTTAGTAGCACGAGCGGTATGAGGACCATAAGAAAAAATACCTTGAAGTTCTGCAGCACAATGCTCAGCCATCTCACACATACGTTCTGTCTGATGCCCAGATTTCAACACCATTGTGTGCTGGGCACAACTGCAAATACCATGGACTGCAATTGACTTAGAAAGCCTGCTAACTCATTTAGCAATCTGGCAAGTCATTGTTGTTGACATTGGAACAGGGGATGACAACACAGAGATGGCGCAATATAGGATGTAGGCAAAAGAGTGGGAGGGGTGTAGGTATGTGGTAATGATCAACAAGGGGTGGTAGAAGTGTAGAACAGTGAGCAGAATGGGACACAGTGCCAAGAAGGCACTGGACAGTGTGCATGACATTGACAATGGTGGGCAGGCAGAGACAAGGGTGTGGGAAATTGTGTGGAGGGCATTGGCAAAGATGGTTGCAGTGGCCAGTAGCCAAAGACCATGCCAAGTGTTGCCAAGCTGCCATGTTGACACAGGTGTTCCTCTGTGG